>JAJOOR010016493.1:0-19367 GCA_036250505.1 Solanum acaule
TACTTTGACAATCCTAAACATGTCAGTTCTACTAGATAGTGCCTAAAAGGGAAAAGAATCACATCCAAAAAATACCTAGGCAAATGATACCCCCCCCCCCTTCCACAAAAGAATATGCTTTGCCCTCAATGCATCCAAAACGTAATCAGTGATCATAGGGCTTGGGTTACCATTGACGCTCTAAGCTCCAAAGTGTGGGTCTAATGGTAGGGAAGTGTCCTCTGTTGTCTCTGTTGCATCAGTAGTGGCGAGAGTCATCGGTGACAGGTCAACCGGGGTGTCATCATCCAAAAGCTATGAAGAACTACCGGAAGCCTTATTAAGACGACCTTTAAGATCATCACTCATCTACAAAGATAGAACATCATCTACCTTCACTTGAGCAACCATAGTTCCATCAGTGCATTAAAGATGTCATAGGGATCTTTCCAAACCAAATTAACTCCTCCACACTAGGAATGAGATTTTGAAGGGAATTCCTTTTATCCATAAGTTTATCATGTCTTCAACTTTGTCTTTCTTGTTTCATGGAAATTTTCAAACTAATTTTATTGTGAATTTATCATTACTAATTTTAGTCTACCAAACTTTGTAACCTTGATTACTGAGATAAGCAGGATGAAACTTTGCCTGAACATGGTCCACCACATATTTCAGAACAAAATTTCTCATTAGTGTATAACATAATCTCTCCTACTTTAAAAATTTTTGTCACGACCCCAAAATGGACGTGATAAAACTTGTTTTTTTCCACAAAGACAAGTCAACCTCAACTTAACAAAGTGTAAGAAAAAGCGAAAAGATAAAACAATAACAAGATAAAAGCAGAAAACTTATTCATTCTATTATAACCACAAAAATTGTTTGTCATGTGTACAAACCACTAAAGTAAATACAAAAGTTGAAAGATAAATACAAGTCTCAATGTATTTATTTCTCAAGTAGAACAAAACATAAAGTAAAGAAACGAGAGGTCTGTGATTGCTAGTTTAACGTTTATCAAAAACACTTCATCCAATTCAAAGTACAAGCGATCGTTAAGCAATATATAACCCAACAATTGAGTTGGGGTCGAATTCCACTGGGAGCGGTACGTGTTCAAATTCAATCAAGAAGTACGAATATGATCTAAGTAGATATAGGAATAGAAATTATCGAAAAAGACATGAAACGAATTAAAAGGGGTGACACGAATGTCAGATGGGGTTTTGGATTGCAATTATCAACTACTACGCAGTCACAAACAATTTGAACTAACAATAAGGAGAGAAATTCTCGAGATGTGATCGATTATAGGAAAATTTTGATATATGGGTAATTGAAACTACTAGTAAACAACTACAAATCAGTGAGTAAGCTAGACTATAAGGGAGATAGATTTCTCTCGAACAACTATCCCGAATTAGGTGATTTCTTTCGAACATCAAGAAGCAGAGCAATGAAGAACAACTCACACGTTAATTCATCCACTCTCTCGAGCTAGATGGGTAGGATTGGGTTTAGGATTCACTCTCTCGAGTTGAACCTAGCTCAACCCAATACCTACAAATCATTAATCAATAATCTTAGTTCTAAAACCTCTCTTCAAGCAAGCTAAGAACACAAGGTTAGAACTGCATTTGCAACTACAATTCATAAATTAAACCACAATTAATGATTAAAATCACTTCAATATAGCATATAAACTAGTAATTAACAATACCCATAAACTGATTCAACCAATAATCACATGATTACACCCCAAGAATTGGGGTTTTAGCCAAGCATTATAAAAAGGTAAAAACGATTACCAAATCGATTAATCATCAACTGGGTAAGAGTAATTTAGTCTTTACAATGCTTCAATTTGCAGAAAATTTGAAACCCACTTCCAAAATGTCCAAATTGAATCTCCAAACTCTTTCAAGTCTATTTAGAAACTATGAAAAACTCAAAAGAGAAAAATTCTAAACTGACTCAGCATCAGTCAGCCTTCCTAAATTAACTGTTCAAAATCTAATTTATTATCGCCAAAAATAAGCTACGAAGGGCCATTAGGCAAGGTAAGTCAGGTTCGCCAAACCACTCGGCGAACCGCCCATTGCTCTCTTCTATCGCATTTTTACCTTGGTTCTCAGCATCCTCAAGTCCTGTAACTTTGGGCGATCTCTCTTTGCATCACGAAACTGCCCGGTGATTCGCCGACTGCCCCTTCATATCGCCAACTTGGTTTCTTTCTTCATGGCTGGCACGCTGGAACTTTAGGCGATCAACTTAGCAATTCGGCGATTTGCCAAGTGCTCTTGGCGATCACCAGGCTTGCCTTTTTTCATCTCTTCAGTTTGTTTTGTTCCTTTTTGCCTATTAGTGTCCTTGCTTTGTTCCTCAATCCATATACCTAAAAATCAAGGTTTTAACATCAGTTTATGGCACAAATTAAGAATTTGAGGACACTAAATCTATATAAACAAAGCCTCAAATGAGTTCAAATCTCGGACTCATCAACACCCCAACTTAAACTTTTGTTTGTCCTAAAGTAAAACTCAAGATCAGCAGTTCAAAAAGGATGTCTCAAATAGTGCTACATAAGACTCAACATGAATGCACACAACAAGGTTCAACCTACTCATGCAATGACCAATTGTGCACTCAAAGATTCAAATTGTGACTCACCATTATCAAAGATGCTCAAGTTCACAATACTTGCTTCAAATGCAAGTTTAAGCTCAACAAAGGTACTCAAATGCCCTCACAATAAAGATGATTCCTTATTCACACAAAGTTCTTCAACAATTTATAGTTTTGGAATCATATACGACTCTCACACTCACAAAGATGAACACATGCATGACTTCACCCATAGGCTTGCCCTTATTTTCCTATCAACATTCGTTTTAGCTCACTCAAGATCACAAAGGCCTTTTCAAGGCTTGTAACGGGGTTGAATGTAAAGGTATGGTCATTTAGGCTCAGTGGTTGCTACCTTCATCAAGTATGGTACAAACCTCACTTTCTTCCTTTTCTTTAACATTTTGATCATGCTCATAATCCACCCCATTATTCAACTTCAAATGAATTACCGGATACCCCATTTCTTTTGCAACTTCCACTACTTTATTTCACAACTTTTTCATTCTTTTTCTTTGCTTTCTTCTTTTATTTTTTTTATTTTTTTTTATATGGAGGGGTTCCATCTCTTTCAAAATTATTACTCAAAGGGGGATGTTTCACACTTCTTGACTTTCTTTCTCTTTTCACTGCATCCCCAACTTAGACTTTTGGACTAAGTTGGCTATTTAAACAAAGCACACTTCATGAAAGTTATGGCTGAATGGATAAAGAGAGGTCACAATTGTTCAAGTTTCTTCTAAGAAAAAGATAAGGCTCAATAGGGTTCAAGCAAGGTTCACACATCTCACAAGGTTGGCCACGAAAGAGGTATATTGTCAAATTGTTGCCTAAGATCTTTTCAAGTGCTTGCATCACTTAGTCAACCGGACCAACTGGGCAAATTATAGGTGTCATCACACACAATGTTCAAACTAATCTCACCACACAAGTCATTGGCACCAATATCAAACAAGACTCCACACTTTCTAGCTAGTGTGCAATGTTCATCACAAAAGACTAATTCGATAACCGGCTAGTCACAACGAGATGCTAAAAGTTCACACATTGTCTATACAACTTCATTGGCCTCTTCGTAGTCACACATTCATTTCGTACAATTAAGAGCACTATTCAAGTCATTGGTATTGATCACAATTGATACTCAAATTTGAACAAGAACAACCACAATCACACACGATAGAGGTGGCAGAAATTTTAAAAATTAGGTTCAAAACCATTTCCATTCAAAATAAAGGACCATAAGCTCAAACATCCACAAAAATCAAGATCAAAACACATATATAGATCAGAAAACCCAATATTCACAAACAAAACAGAATCACAAGAGGTAGGTATGGAAATACCTCACCCCACCCACAAAAGAAAAATAGTTGTCCTCAAATGTAACTAAAATAAAGATAGTCAATAAAAACAATAGATATGGAGGTAAAAATGTCATCCTGTCAGGCTAGGCCTGGGGTGAAGTCTGCATCTCAGTCACTCCATCTATCTGGGCATTAGTGCCCGGGGTAGCAATCTGGGGTTGGGCATCAGTACCCGGTGTCTCATTCACATTAGCTCTATTGGAGCCTTCTATAAAAGTATCCCTCAAAGATGTTTGAACAACTGAATGTACAATGGCCTCTTCGACCTCAGTCAGGCCCTCATATGTGGTCTCCTCCTGAACAATAAGATGCTCTTCATCAGTCTCAGCCTCAGACTCTACAGCCGCATCATCAACTCTAACCTCATCTCTAGTGGTAGCTGGAGGCACGTCAGAACAGGCTGGAATGTCTATGTCCAGGTCATCAGGAATCTCCACAGTCCCAAAAATCATCGACATATTAGTGGACTTCAGCTGGTCCACATCTCTCCTCAACTCTGCAATAGCGGCCTTCAAAACCGTCACCTCATGAGTGGATCCCTGACCTCTCTCACACACCTCTATCCTTGTCGTGAGGGCATCAATAGAATCTCTATGAGGTGTCAAAGTAGTGGTGAGAGCTCTCTTAATCATCCCAAGAACCGCAGCCTCTAGCCTAGAGGCACGCACATCAGCAGAATGGACTAGGTTCCCCATCCATAGTAGCATGGCCTGGGTGAGTGGAGGTCGGGATGCAGCAGTACTAGTAGCAGACCTAGGAGGTAGGGAAGCGGTAGAAGAACTCGGAGTCACAAAGGGGGCAGAGCTAGAAATACCTGAAGGCCCAGTGGCCGAAGTAGGCAATACTGCCTCTGCAGGTACAGTCTCAATATCAATCGCAGGGGATGTATCCACCGGAGCTGCCCTCTTCTTCTCAACCTCATCCTTCAAGTTCTAAGCCTCAATATGCCGGATGTCAGTAGATGAGGTGGGATTCACTTCCACATCCGCCTTCTCATCTCGTAGAACATGGGCCCATCTGCATAGCTTGGTGATCAACACTGGAAATGGAAGAGATGTCTAACGTTGTTGGCCCTCATGGCCATCTCTTGCCCGATGATCACACCCAAGTTTAGTTTCTTCCTAGAAATGATGGATCCAAGACAGGCCGTCTTCGTGTAGCGGAGAATAGACTCGTTCTGGGATGGCATGATTGTGCTACTAATAAACCCGAACCAATACATCGCTGCCACATTGAGGTCTTTCTTCTCTATTGTCACTCCAACTTTTATCCACCTAGGAGTATTGTCAAAAAGGAGAGAGGCCAGCCAACTTTTCATATTGTCCAATGCCATTCTCTGGATCATACTCTGGCAGTTATCTGCAAAGTTATAGGTGCATTCCAAGACGATATTGATATCATCACTATCGCATTTTACCTTCTTCCCCCGGACAACCACATGATCTACTGGTTTGAAGGTAGCAACCTTCCTCTTTCCCTGTGGTACCAAAGATCCATGGGCTGAGTAAAACGCTCGGACCCAATTAGGAATGTAGGGACCCCGAGGTTTAATGAAAAGCTGGAAATTATGGGACTTAAGGGTGCTCCATATCTCTGGATATCTGTCCATCACACCATATGTGGACAACTCTTCTCCTCGATGATAGTGCTCAGTCCCTCAACCTTTAGTCTATTGAGAGACCGGGGAGGAAGACCCTGTACAGGTGGTGTAGGGACAACAATTTGATCTGAATCTGGAGAAGGAGGAGTAGTCTGAGGCACCCAAATCCTAGACGGATCATGTATCCTCTTGGAGCTCATTTCTGCTCTCCGGGCCAGTAGAAGTTGGTTATCCTCAGGCTCAGAGATGGCAGTATGAGAATCCTGGTGTTCTCCCTCGCTGTCTGATGTGGTAAGGTGAGTAGCGTAGACTCTCTCACTATCGGAGCTGACCTCCGGAGACTCAACCACGGGTGCCTTACCCTTTCCTTTGCCTTTCCCTCCCTTGGTAGGGAGTTTTGTTGCCATTGTTGTGGATGTCGTTGCATCCTCATTTATAATGATCCCTTTCACCCTCTTGCGGGGAGACATGTCTCTTTCGGGCACTTTGGGTCTAGATATATCTGCAATACACATCAAAAGGTGTTAGAAATCGTTCAAGAAAATCAAGTTGCAGGAAGACTCGTCGAACCAGTCGGTGAGTTGTCGAGTCGCTTAGGCAAGCCAAATCGGGCTCGCTGAAAGGACTAGCTCAAAAAAAATCCTGAATGAAGGCATGTCGACGATGTTCAGAGCCCTTCGGCAAATCGCCGACTCCTATCGGCAAGCATAAACTAGCCCGCTGAATATTACAGTGCATTTTAGGGGTTAGGAGCACAGAAAGGGTGATCTAAGAAACTTTTCGGCGAGTCACCGAGTAAACTCGATGAGCTTGATGCAGCTCACCAAATGACCCAATGTGCCAGTTTTCAACCCCGTTTCCCAAAATCAAGGTTGTAGTCCCCGAATTCAAAATCAAACACACGCACCATGTAATTAGTATTAGACCCATATGACCCATGCCTTCGGGGTACTCAGACTTCCCCCGATTTGGCCAAAATTGGCCATTTGACAACTTTTGCCCTTAAGAATGGCGTCAAACGCTCTATTAATGGGAAAATTATGTCATTTGGCACAATTTGGGGTTACTCAGACGTCACCCAACTAAACCCAACACAAAATAACCGCAACCCAATAATTTAAGACCAATTTAATCTCACAAAACACAAGAAATCATCTTTTTAAGCATTTAGGCACAAGTTCGAACACAATACGGGCAATCCGACACATAAAACACCATTTAAACAATTACCCAACACATATCAATACCTAATTACCGATTGCATTTGAGTTTAACCACTAAACTAAATTACGGGGTTCAGAAAATCAACCTGTATGCCGAATTGAGAAATTGAAAAGCTAGGCGGCAAAGTATTCCAAATCCGAGATTGCACAAATAAGAGAATATGAAAGATTTTGAAATTTCAAACTGTTTGGCCTTTAAAACCTTTCAGTTCACAGCCCTTTCGGCGGAGTAAGTCGTCCACGCTAAACCACTCGGCGATGCGCCGAGTGGTACTTTACCTCGTCGAGTTTTACAAGACCTCAAGTCAATTTGGGGGTTCAAACAGCAGACAAAATCGAGCTCGCGGACCTGTTCGGTGAGTTGCCAATTAAGTAATTAGCCCACTGAGTTTTACAGACTTCCACTTCAAATTTATGGGTCCAACGACGGTCCAAGTCAGGCTCGCCAACCTCTTTGGCGAGTCGCCGACTGGACCTTTGTCTCGCCAAACTTCCTATTTTCAAACATACTTCACTTTTCAACCTGCACAATCAACACCCGTTATTCAAAATCAAAACTAAAGCATTAAAAACTTGGTTTGTCTCCCAAGAAGCGCCTTCGTTAACGTCGTGGCACGACGAAAGTACCCATTCAAGCTACATATTTGGGGTTTGCCATTGTGTCACTAGGCAACCCCCCTTGTTGTCTTGGATTCAAATGTGAAGAAATTTGACCCATTTGGGTCTCGAACTGCTTAATTGAGACTGAGTAAGAGGTCACCGTCTGATTGAGAGCCAAGACATCATCTTTCATTTCTTTTAACACTTTGTCGGACCCTTCAACTTTGTTAAGAATGCGTGAGAGCATATCTTCTATACGGCCACATTCGGATTCCTTGGGCTTTTGATGCTCATAGGGAGGAACATATCTATCCCTCTCCCCCTCTCTTTCCTTCCAAGTGGCGTTGCGATCACGCCAATCTCTGTCACAGTCTCTCATGCCCTCATCTTTGTTCCAACCTTGATTTCTACCCGGCCTTGGGTAGTTTGCACGATAATCTCCTCCTTGGTTGGCTAGGAAGTTCACTTCCTCATTGTACATCCCTTCAAATTGTGCTTCATTGGGGTTTGCTCCACCAACACCCACAACATTAACACTCTTTGTACCAACACCCTTGACATCTTTAGACAAGATGTCCAGCTGGGTCATTATTTTGGCCATATTTTGATCTCTTTCTTGATCCTTTTCGATATGCTCTTTTGTCATTCTAAAATTTAGAGGAGAGACTTGGTCTTCACGAGTGTTGCCCTATTGATCTTGGTCATGCAATCAAGGAGTTGGGAGGCTACTTAATAGGGTTAGTGCATTATACCACTGGGAACAAGTCGATCAGCACCTCTCTTGTTCACCGAGTCAAGGCTCCTATAGAATTATTGCAGCACCACATTATTTGGAAGTCCATGAGTTGGGCATTACAACATCAACTTCTTAAATCTTAGCCATGTCTCATGTATTGGCTCACCTTCCAAGCGTTTAAAACCTTGGATGTTATCCCTAAGAGTCATCATCTTCGATGGGGGAAAGAATCGCACTTGAAATGCGATAATAAGCTCTTCCCAAGAAGTGATGGAATCTCTTGGCAACTCAGCCAACCACTTACTAGCCTCGCCCATCAAAGAAAATGGGAACAACCTAAGACGGACTGATTCTTGCGATATGCTCTTAAGTGAGAATGGACCACAGACGTCCACAAAGTTTCCAATATGCTCATGAGGATCCTCATGAGCCAACCCCCCAAACAAACCTTTCAATTGTAGGAGCTGAAGCATTGCGCTAGTAATGTGAAAAACAACGTTTTCTTCATTTGGAGGTAGACGAATTACCCCCACACCACCCAATGGAATTGAGTCATTGACGTTTGGGTCATTTACGTCATTGAGGTTTCCAACATCATCTTAGTGGCCCACTTGGCTACCATTACTTCCATTAACGCTCATCTCTTCCTCTGTTTAACACAAGAAACACAACCAAAACTAAAGTAAGTAGATTCAACTATAACTAAAAAGATCACAATTCAACACTAAAAGAATTTTAAACAACACCACTCCCCAGCAGCGGCGCCATTTTGATTGCTAGTTTAACGTTTATAAAAAACACTTCATCCAATTCTAAGTGCAAACTATCGTTAAGCAACATTTAACCCAACAATTGAGTTGGGGTCGAATCCCACAGGAAGCGGTACATGTTCAAATTCAATCAAGAAGTACAAATATGATCTAATTAGATATAGGAATAGAAATTATCGAAAAAGACATTAAACAAATTAAATGGGGTGACAGGAATGTTAGATGGGGGTTTTGGATTGCAATTATCAACTACTACACAGTCACAAACAATTTGAACTAACAATAAGGAGAGGAATTCTCAGGATGTGATGGATTAAAGGCAATTTTTGATATATGTGTAATTGAAACTACCAGTAAACTGCTACAAATCAGTGAGTAAGCTAGACTATAAGGGAGATAGCTTTCTCTCGAACAACTATCCCGAATCAAGTGATTTCTTTCAAATATCAACAAGCATAACAATGAAGAACAACCCACACCTTAATTCATCCACTCTCTCTCTCGAGCTAGATGGGTAGGATTGGGTTTAGGATTCACACTCTCGAGCTGAACCCAGCTCAACCCAATACCTACAAATCATTAATCAATAATCTTAGTTCTAAAACCTCTCTCTCGAGCAAGCTAAGAAAACAACATTAGAACTGCATTTGCAACTACAATTCATAAATTAAACTATAATTAATGATTAAACTCACTTCAATATAGCATATAAATTAGTAATTAACAATACCCATAAACTAATTCAATCCATAATCACATGATCACACCCCAAGAATCGTGGTTTTAGCCAAGCATCATAAAAAGGTTAAAATGGTTACCAAATTGATTAGCCATCAATTGGGTAAGAGTAATTTAATCTTTACAATGCTCCAATTTGTAGAAAATTCGAAACCCACTTTCAAAATCTCCAAACTCCTTCAAGTCTATTCAGAAACTATGAAAAACTCAGGAGAGAAAAATTCTAAACTGACTCAGCATCAGTCAGCCTTTCTAAATTAACTGTTCAAAATATAATTTATAGTCACAAAAAATAAGCCACGAAGGGCCATTAGGCGAGGTAAGACGAGTTTGCCGAACCACTTGGTGAACCGCCCATTGCTCTCTTCTATCGCCTTTTTGCCTTGGCTCTCAGCATCCTCAAGTCATGTAACTTTGGGAGATCTCTCTTTGCATCATGGAACTGCTCGGTGATTCGCCGATTGCCCTTTTTTATCGCCAACTTGGTTTCTTCCCTCAGGGTTGGCACACTAGAACTTTAGGCGGTCAACTTAGCCACTCAACGATTCACCAAGTGTTCTTGGCGATCACCAAGCTTGCCTTTCTTCATTTCTTCAGTTTGTTTTATTCCTTTTTGTCTATTAGTGTCCTTTCTTTGTTCCTCAATCCATATACCTGAAAATCAAGGCTTTAACATCAGCTTATGACACAAATTAAGCATTTGAGGACACTAAATCTATATAAACAAAGCCCTAAATGAGTCCAAATCTTAGACTCATTAGTCTGCTAGAATGACAAATAACTACCTCTCAAAATTGTTGAAAGAAGAAGAAGAAGAAGAAGAAGAAGAAGAAGAAGAAGAAGAAGAAGAAGAAGAAGAAGAAGAAGAGGAAGAAGAGGAAGAAGAGGAGGAACAGGAAGAGGAACAGGAAGAAGAAGAAGAAGAAGAAGAAGAAGAAGAAGAAGAAGAAGAAGAAGAAGAAGAAGAAGAAGAAGAAGAAGAAGAAGAAGAAGAAGAGGATGAATAGGAAGAGGAAAAGGAGGAATAGGAAGAAGAAAAAGATGAAGAAGAGGAGGAAGAAGAGAAAGAGGGGAAAGAGGAGGAAGAAGAGGAAGAGGAGGAAGATGAAGAGGAAGAAGAAGAAGAAGGGGGTAGGAGAAAGAGAATCAGAAGGAGAATGAGAAGAAAAAAAGGGATCACACAGATCTGGGCTCGAAACCTACATAAGTGTAGAAGGGATGAGTACCAACAACACAATACCCAACAATCAACCCACTAAACATAGCAATTAGCTGGAAATCAAATATCCCTTTCATCCCAATCGAACCTCTTCAAACTACAACCAGCACAAAAATCAACCCAATCTAACAATTATACAATACACAACTCATAAGATTCAATAGTCATAGTTCAACAATCACAATTCAATAGCTAACACGAATTAAGTAAGTCAACCTCCACGTCAAGTAGATCAATCATATGTAACAAGCGCGTCAATCACAATTAACAAGTAAGTCACACATAAATATCAAAATTCATCAAAACTCAATCTCTTGTCGGAACCATTTCACATTGGCACAATATCACTAGTCAGAACCATTTCCCATCGGCTTGATATCAAATCACTAGCCGAAACCATTTCCTGTCGGTTTTATATCAAGTCACTAGCCAGAACCATTTTCCATCGGCTTTATATCAAATCACAGCCAAAACCATTTCCCATTGGCTTTATATCAAATCACTAGCCATAGCCAGTTCTCATCGGCTTTATATGTAATCACAAACACTTGCTAGAAATGACCTTGGTATCATAACTCTCACATGTCTTATCACGATGTTCAACAATCAATGCACACAAGGAATATCACACCATATAAAAGAGAACAATTCATGCAATTCAAGTCCACATTCATGTTATCAAGCATTTCATCAATCAATCAATAAGGGTCACAACAAGGCAATTCACATCATTAAGATCATCACATAGTCTTTTTATTCCAACCATTTTTTATTCATTAAGATTTATCAAGTAGACAATCAACCCTTCACCTCATTCCCATTATTCTCAACACACAAACAATGAAGGGAATACACGAATTCTACTAGAATACAAGGTGTAGGAGATCACTTGCCTTAAATCAATCAATTAATCACTTCAAGAGTTGATTCTTCCCCTTCCAACCAATGTCCAAAAACTACACAATCTAAAACAATTAAGTATTCACAATAATTTTTTGGAACTAAGAATACCCATATCAATTACTTTGAAAAATGGTTCAATCAACTCAAAATTCAATTCCGAAAATAAGGTTTGAATCCAAAATTTAATACTTGAAAGTGTTACTCGAGGCTTTTGGAACTCATTGGTGAAAACCATTTTGAAAAAGGATTTGAAATCAGTTAATAAACCCACTTTTACTTCAAAAACTCAAATTCATGAAAACCCTCGGTCTATCAATCCAAAATCTTGATTTGAACCCAAAAATCTAATATTAATAATGGGTAATTGAGGGTCTAAAGTCAAGAAAAGTTACCCAACTATTTTATCTTGAAAAACCCACTAGAAATTGCCTTCACCGAGTTCTCAAAGCTCCAACAATGGAAAATGGGAAAGAAACCCCAAATTTGAATCAATACACTGCTAGGGGTCCTTCGCGAACGCGGATCCCTGTCCGCAAATGCGGCCGGACAGCTCATAAATCACCTCTGCAAATGCGCCCACTAATCCGCGAACGTGGAGGTCAAGGCTTTGACCTCCCGTGAAAGAGGGAACCCCTCCTTGATCGTAGAGGGTTGCCTTCATCACAGAACAGAAAATTCAACCAACTCAAAAATCATTCAAAGGACCCTAGGTAATTGTTTGGAACCCCGCACACACAAACCATATGTGCAAATTGACTAAACTCGACATTTCTGGACACTATGGAACCATCAAAACATAAATCTAAGGTCTCCTTAACCCAAAACTCGTTAAGGAGATAAGGAATGAACATAACGCCTAAAAAGGCTACAAGAAGTTCGGGACCTCACAAAAATCCACCAAGACCTCACTTTGGTCTAAAATTATCCCCCAAATCCAACGAAACACTTGGAGTTCCGATCCGAGCAACTGGACCTCATACGTCTATCAAAGTCAACCCAAAGGTTAAATTTCCATAATTTCACAACCTACGACCTCAAATCCTCAAAAGACTCTGAATCTGAAACTGACTACTCTCACAGACTAGATTCCATATTCCAGGACTTGTGGAATTGACGAAATTCAATTCCAACACTCGAAACTCTAAAAGACACCAAATACAACTTTATTAACTATATTAGTTTTTAAACTCAAAACTTACAAAATTCTCAACTTTAAACTCAAAGTTGAAACCAACTTTCACAACTCAATCATGAAAGACTCAGGGTCAATATCGGGAGGAAAAAAATGGTAAATTCACAAAACTTTCCAAAAATGCCCGACTGGGTCATTACAATTCAACAATATCTTTCATAGGACAATAAGTGTGCACATCAGAATTATGCATATGTAGAGGACCTAAATGAGATCAGTTGACATACCATATCGCAGAGGTTCCTTCTCTAGGTTCCCACCACGTATGTTTTTCCAAAAGGTCTCTATTGTCCATCACGTGCTTTCATAATTGGGATCCCTCATTTCCATTAAACTAGTGCAAGCATTTGCTTTATATAATACTTGGACCACATAAAGCAATCATCGCTTAAGTGAGTCCAGGAACGTCATAATGGCTAGCCCTTAGCTGGAAAGCCTCGCTTAAGCGTCTAGTGCTTAAGTGGTGACAGCGCTTGAGCGGCTACACCAGGACAGTGCCAGCCAAACGAGCTAAGTCCCAAAGGACTCCACTTGGGTGTTCAGAATTGGTTTGGAAATATGTGCATACAAATGAACTATGCTATTCCACTAAATTTGATATTTCGAACTCAATGAAGATGTTGAAACTTCCAATAGGGATTGTCTCGAACAAAAGTAGATCCTACACCACAACTCTATTTTAAGTAAAATACACACAATAGCTCGAAATAAGCTCAAGAGTCTCAAGGCCAGCACCAAAGATCCTCAAAAATAAAAAAATCGTTATTTCAGAGCTAATGGAACAGTCCGAATTATATTTTGAGGCCGTCTACCTAAAGTTTTGACCGAAGTTAGCCATTCAAGTTTCAAAAGCTACAAAATACGAAAACTCACATAAAAACAAAACGTACAATCGGGTGACTGAACTGTTAGTCTCAGCAAGTCATAAATGACGTGGGATCGCTATAGAAAACCTCTAAATGCCAAAAACAACATAAAACATGAAAAATGACATGAAGGGTCATTACACATCAAGAACATCTCCTTCTTTTGGATCAGATTTTGTGATGTTTCGACTTGAAAATGAATCTCAAATATATATAACGAAGCCTTGTCTTCTAAAGAGTCATCATTTTGAAAGAGATAGTCAATAGTGAAATTAAATCAATTTTAAATAGTCATGATGGGAATAGATTGATCTTCATCCTGAAAATAAGCATTTAGATTCAAAATAATCTTTTAAAAGGAAAATGAAACATGATGAAACTATTGACAATTTTTTGACAGGACTTGTTGTTAAAGATTATAGACAATCGGAAGGCCTTAATTATTTTGATAAATACTCGCCAACAATAAAAATAAAATCTATTTGATTGTTAATGAAACTTCCGATAATATATGGTCTTGAAATTCATTAAATGGATGTAAAAATAATTTTCTTATATAGAGAATTGGTGGATGAAATTAACATAAAATAATTTGACGATTTTGTAGTTCACGGTAAACGAGAGAAGTATGCAAGTTAAGTCACTTTAATTTATGGACTGAAACAAACACATAAATGGCATGTAAAATTTCACCAAATAATATTGACAAATGAATTTAAGATTAAAAAGTATGACAAATGTGTTTACATTAAAAATACTATGAATCATAAAGTCAATGTTTGTTTATTAGTTATTTGTATGGGGATGATATATTTAGTCATAATTACCGACATTTCTAATATAATGTCATAAGGTGGCTAGGAAATTTGACATGAAAGACTTAGAAATTGCTGATGTAATTTCAGAATTTAGGATTCATAAAACTTTACAAGGCTTAGCATTGCCACAATCTCATAACATTGAAAGATACTGTACAAATTCAAGTATTTCGATTTCAATATTGTCTAAACACCAATTGATATGAGTTTTGCTTTCCAAAAGAATGTAGGTGAAAGTGATTCACAATTTGATTATGCATGAATATTATAAAGTTTAATGCATATCATGAACTATACACGATCAAGTATATCATGTGTTATTAATAAACATAGTTGATTCACAAGTAATTTCAATTAAATTCATTGCATGACAATGAAACGTGTTTTGGGATATCTAAAACTATACTTTGTATTATGACAAATATTCTGAATTACTTCAAGGATATAATAATGCAAATTAAATCACCAAATCAAACAAAGTTAAATTCACAAGTGGGTATGTACTCATCCCTGGCAGAGGAACAATGTCTTGAAAATCATCAAAACAAATATGTATCATTCACTCTACAATAGACTCTAAATATATAACTTTAAATAAGGCCGTTAAAGAAGCTGAATGATTCTAAAATTTCTTGTAAGATATTCCATTTGATCCAAACTTTTAACACATGTATGCATACATTATGATATCCATGTTGACACCCAATTTTGGCCTAACATTTTCAAAATTTGTAATTTTTAAATTTTATTTATTCAATAGTTCAAAATACATTTTTAAATTTTTTTAAAAACAAGTATATCCATATTTATTCTTATTTTTCAAAATTTCAGGATTTTTATCAGTTAATTTTAATTACATTATTTTTTGTCATAGCCAGTTGACTACGTTTAAATATTTGTTCATTTTGTTTAAATCATTATTTCTGCTAAATTACATTTTTTACATGGCATTACGTTCATTACATTTTTTAATATTCATTTTATTCGTTACATTTGTTAATATTCATTTTGATATTTTGCACAGTCTAGAAATTCATTACATTCTCTTGTATTTAGTTTATTTTTTATTTGTTTTTTTGTTGATTTTCATTTTCTTTTTATACCTCTATATTTGTTAATGTTAAAATTGCTTGCTCCCTGCTATGACTATTTATTTGTATTTGTATTATTTAGATTAGATACTACTTCATCGTTATGTTTCCTTTTGGACTGTTTTGACATTATCATTATTCTTGAGTCTTTCATTGATTTTGTGCCCACATATAGGTAATTCCGGCAACCATCATGCTGTTGATTTTAGATAATTTTATTTTTTATTCTTTGGTCGATTTTTGTCGAAGCTTTACCCCGCAATATCTAAATTACTCCATTCAAGTACATTAAGTTGATATTTAACTTTGGGTGTTGTGTTTTTTTTTTTGTGGTTTTCCACGTGGTGTTCGGAGTCTACATTGGAGCTCCGACTAAATTCGGATCGCGCTCTGCAGGGACCATTCGAGGGTGGCGCTTCCAACATAATTTTCTCTATACCCAAGGCTCGAACCCGAGACATCTGGTTAAGGGTGAAACACTTTCACCAGCCCGTACTTTGGGGTGTTGTGTTAATTATGTATGATTCTGATTTCTTTTCGGCTATTAATTGTTTTGTGTTTAGGATGATTTTCCTATAGTCATTATTTAGACTTCTACGTCGGTTTTGTTGTTTTCCTATTTTTCTTTCATTGTGGTTCTTATATATTAAGTAGACACTGGCCAATGGAAAAAATATGTCTGTCGATTTTTGAGGTCTTCACTTTTTAAAAGACAGAAATTTAGTTTAAGTTTATATATTTCATATGTTAAAATTGACCAATAAAAAAATCTCTCCATCGGTTTTCGAGGCTTCCACATTCTAAAAGACTGAAATTTAGCTTAAGTTCATATATTTTGTTTATTAAAATTGGTCAATGACGAAATTACCGTCGATTTTCAAGGCCTCTCGTGTTAGTAAGACGGATTTTCATTTTGAAGTTATTATTTAATTCTTTTGTTTTCATTCATATTTATTTAGTACCAACATTTTTACTAAGTGTCTTTACAGATACTCGGAGTTGCTTCTCATTGAAGCTATTCAAATGAAGTTCGAATTATATTCTTTATTCATGATTTTGTATATATCGATGCGAGGCAAACCTTAGGACATTTCTCAAATTATTATTTTATTTTATTACTTGTGTATATTGCATGTTTATTATACTTGTATATTATTTTTATCTCCTCCTCAATTTGAGAAAATGAATTCAGTCGGGATCCACAATTGTAGATTTTGAAGGATGCCTAACACTTTCCCTTCGGAATCACTTGAACCCCTTACTTAGAATCTATCGGTTTTGTAGACATTCTTTTTAGTTAATCAATTAATTGGTTTCCTAGTTTTGCCTAAAATTAGGTGGTGACTCCTAAATTGTTTTTTTCTTAAAATTCTTTTAAAACTGAACTAATTGTCTATTTTTTGAGTCACCATAACGTTTCGCCCTATTTGAATAAAATAGGGATATAAACAGAATGACTACTCCGCTGGGATATAGAGGTTCTAACCATTATAAGTTCAGTTTTTCAAATTGAGGAGCATTTTCTTTTATTGTGTTGTACCTTGTATTTTGTATATTTGTTGATTATTTGTGTATTGTACTTGTTATTTATTCATTATTTGTTTAATTATATGTATATTGGCATTGCATATGACATATTCCGCCATTTGATATTTTTTATTTCTTACTTAAAGGACAATTATGTGGGCGGTAGTTGTTTATTATCCAAATTGTTTAGTGGGGTACCCTTGCAAATGTAGTTGGTCACTTGATGGTCAACGGTCGCTAACTTCCCCATCCCAAAGTTGTCTACTTGGGTCACCGGTCCACTTCAAATAAAGTCAACTAGCGTAGAGCGAAGCACAATCCTTGAAATTAGCGCATTCGTCTAAGATGACCCAACACCCAAGGCGTGTTGGGTCCATTAGAAAGACCACCTTGAGTCTTAAATGGCCTCTGGCCTAAATGGATGATCATACTTGTGTGTTTTAAATTTGAAGGATGTATATGTCATTTGGCAAACCATTGTCCCTCGGAGTTGGGGGTTTATTTTAATAGTTTACTTTAGTCAAAGAAGGACTCCACAAGCAACCATTCCATCTAAATGATGTTGGCATTCGAAGATGGCAAAAAGTCCAGAAGGAAGGACCTTCTACAAATGTTTAGTTTATGATTGTACCATTGCATGAGACTAATTATTTGTATTGATTTTCCCTCATCTTGTAACTGTAACATCCGGCAAATTGAAATAACTAAGAAGAGGCTTAGGATTTGAAATAGTCATTTTTGAAAAAAATTTCAGAATCTGGAAATTTGGCTAAGTGTGGAAATCAGTGAGTTTTTGGCCAACTTTGAGCAGTCATAACTCCTAGCTCAGGATGATTTAGGAGTAGTTCCAGTTATGTTTGCGAAGCTTGTGGAATGATATTTCCAACGCCATCGAGTTTGCTCGATTCTAAGTTCGTATGAGCGAGTTATGCCCTTTGAAAGTTGGGCAGTTGGTAGGGAATCCATCCAGAAATTTTAAGGGCATTTTGGTCTTTTCCCTATCCATTTCTTTTGGGGTTATATTGTTGTGTTAGGCTGATTGCGGATCATTTTTGTCCCATTTTAAAAGAGTAAGAGTTAGGGTTCTTGAGTGAAGAAGAGAAGAAAAGAGAAAGAAGAGAAGAAGAAGAGGAGATCAAGGAGTTTTCGTCAAAGATCGTCGTGGAAATCGTCGGGGGTGATCCCTAATAGGTATGTGAGTTCTTAGTGATGGGTTGATTCTTTCCCCCACACACCAAACTCGTTTTATGTTTGAGAAAGGATTAGTTGTGTTGTTGAAGTTTGTGGTTGTGTTGGTTGAAGTTTGTGGTTGTGCTGTTGAAGTTTGTGGTTGTGTTGGTTGAAGTTTGTGGTTGTGTTGTTGAAGTTTCTTGTTGGTTTGGTGCATGTTCCTGGATGGAATTATGAGTTGAATCTAGTGTATATTGAGGGTTTTTAATGATTCTAAGTGATTGGGGAAGAAACCATTAGATTTTAGGCGAAATAGGGTGAGAAAACAAGAAAATGAACTTGCTGAAATTTCTGGGTTGGGGGCCTGGCGCGATGCGCCTGCCAGAGCGCCCCAAACTCACCTCTGAAGTTTTAGGGCTGGCGCTCCGCGCCTTGCAGAGCGCCAAGGCCGCCAAGACTTCTCTTTTATCCCCCACTTTCTTAGGCATGTTCCATGGTATTGTACCTATGTTTCCAAGTTGTTTCCAACACTTCAAGTTGCGTTTAAATGTCAAGAACTCATCCATAACATGTGATTATATACCTTGAATCCATAATCCAATTCAAGGCGAGTTAGTATCAAGTTAAAGAGAAGTTAGAGTCAAGTCTAGTAAAGTTAAGAAGTTAGTTCAAGCAAGTTTTCAAAGTTGTTCAAGAATCTTTATT
Organism: Solanum acaule; assembly: GCA_036250505.1. Classification (NCBI taxonomy): domain Eukaryota; kingdom Viridiplantae; phylum Streptophyta; class Magnoliopsida; order Solanales; family Solanaceae; genus Solanum; species Solanum acaule. The sequence continues at coordinate 19,133 of JAJOOR010016493.1, forward strand.
GAACGTTTTCACTTCATTCTAAGGCTCAAGTTTCAAGTCAAGTAAAAAAGTATTTCAAGTTGAGTAAAGAGTATTGAGTCGAGTACAGAGTCTCAAGTTTCAAGTTAAGTCAAGAACATAAAGTTGAGTTCATTTCTCAAAGTTATTAGGGAACTATGTATTCCCAAAGAAGTTTTAAAGAAATGTTTTTACATTTAAACAAGGTTGGAAACTGAGATTTCCAAAGAGCCTTCGG
>JAJOOR010016494.1:0-20752 GCA_036250505.1 Solanum acaule
GTCTATTAGGGAGCATCGTGAATTGAGCATGAGAGATTCTAATGATGTATTTATCGTAGTACTTATACTTCTGAAACTTTTACGTATTTAGGGAGCATTGTTAATTGAGCATGAGAGAAATTCTAATGATGTATTTATTGTAGTACTTGTACTTTTGAGCCTTTTATCTATTTATAAAAATAGTTTAGCAATATTGTATCCTGTTCTTTTATTTGTATAGCAACAATATTTGTTCATTATAATCAAACTACGATAGAGAAAAGTTATAGTTTTTTCAAAATCATACCCGTTGGGCCCGTGCATAACACGGGCAATTCTTATCTAGTGTATATAGAGGGGACTTTACTTATTATATTTTAAAAAAGTATGTCAAATCAAATATCAACATTTAACGATTAATCATAGAGTATTTTGTATCTATAATTTATAATTAAAAAATTATCAAAATACATGTTCATTTGTTTTTTATTTCTACTCGATTGAACTTTACGCTCCTTTAATTCAGGCTTGTTTTATTATTTTTCAGTGGTCGCACTTCGTTTTATTTTTTTTATTTTCTTCAATATTAACAAATGACCGATATTCTCGGGGAAAAAATAAAGACAGAGACTCGATGAGTCAACATATTTTATTCAAATAGAAAACATGGTACATCCACGTTATTATTATTATGATTATATTATTCCATTAAAGAAATTAAAGCACCCATCCCACTACGTCTCTTTAATCAACACTTACTGCTACATACTTTAAATGTATTTTTTTTGAATAAATAATTGACGACTTAAAATGATCCATGTTATAATCAAGGTAAAGTGATAAGAAATTGAGAAGACATTTTGCTGTGTGGAAATTGTGCTTCTACACCAAATGAAGTTGCTGATTTGAAAATTTGACTTTGAGGACAAAAATGTTGGGCTAAGCCAAATTTTAGAATCGTTTGATTGGTGGGATAAGAATAATAATTTCAAGAAATTTCATGAGATTATTTTGTCTTATCATTTTAGTGTCCAACTCAGTTGACAATTCTTTTTTTTTTTTTAGGGACAGATATACATCCCCAATATATAGGTGACGCACATATAACCTTATTGTTACATAAATGATCCAGATATAAATGGCAAAGTTGGGGATAAGATGGCTGGTTGAAATCAGTTTTAGATCTTCACAATATAAGCCTCATTTTTCATGGGCCTAAAAAACTTCACAAGGCCTAGGCCTTTTACTTCACTCCATAACTGTAAAAAGGAAATGAAGCCCCAGTATTATATCTATATGGAAAAATTACCGAACAGTGGGAAATTAAAATCCTATATTTATCTGAAATAGTAGTAATTTAAAAAAAAATTAAATAACATAGTAATAGTTTGAAGTTTTATATCAGATATGCATGTATACACTTAATATTCACACGGATATAGTTAGACAAAGACATCGTATATGCATGGATACGTATATTAAGTGTAGAATATAATGTATTTTCAGTATTATTCTGCACATGAATAAAGTATAACATTCCCGCTACAATAAATACACATAAATATACTTATTTATGTGCACAAACTCAATATATTTTGATATATTTTAAAATCAAAATACCGCTATATCCTTTATAATTAAGTAAAATCTTGCTATGTTTACTTTTTTCCCCTTATTTCCGGACAGAAAATTCATAGAAAGTTGACATTATTGGTAGAATTTTTTGTTACATTAGAGGTTAATTAGTCAAACAGTCAAACCACGTGCTTACCCTCGTGTCAATAATCACTTTAATTATATGTAACTTTTTTAAATTTCCGTTTAGGTAATTGGTTTGGCGTTTTTTAGAAATATACATTGCAATTTCACATCACCGTTTAAGAAATTCCATAATTATGATTGGATTATTTTCTATGTAATGTGATCAAGTTTTTTTTTTAAAATAAATACTCGAAAGCACTTTTGAGGCATAAATCAAGCACAACGTATTGTTCTACTGACAGAAGTGATTTTAAAATACTTTAGTTAGACACAATATGTTACTCTTCAAAATACCTTTTGTAAAAACATTGTTTATATAAAAAAAATACTATACAAAATAAACAGATTTTAAAAATAGTAAGTGTTACGATTTGAGGTAATAGAATGGTAGTGGAAGAGTATACGAAGAATGGTTCATTAAGTATACTCTTAAGTATTGACTAATTAGTTACCATATTTCAATTAATTTGTTGAATTAATAAACTTGTTTAGGTTAGTTTAAAAAAACAATAATCTTTTAAAACTAGTACAACGGGATCAACAACTTGGAAGAATAAACTTTTAGTCATCTTTACTTTGTCCACTATTGGCTCCTAATTCCCACTATATATAATTAGTAGCAAGAAAAAAAAAAGGGTAAATATTAAATAAACTTTTATCAATCAATAATATAGATAAATAGTAGCAACAAGGGGAATTTATTACATTATGATTATTTTGTTTTTGTTTTATCACATTATAATTATTGTTTCTTTACTTAGAACTTCTAATTTAATTTGTACAAAATTGATATGAAGTTGCTTAAAATTAGACTCATATTGTGTCAATGTGACAATGTGTTGACTAAAATTGGTGAAAAATCCAATATAGTTTAACTAAATTGCTTTAAAAATGCAACTTCACAAGTAATTACATATATTTAGTTAGAAAGTAAATTGGAATAAACATACCTTAATATATGCATATCAGTTCAAATATGTTCTTATTAGTCACCGGTTAAATTTTGTGTAAAATAAGGACAATTTTGACTCAATCAAATAATGATAGAAATATAGTTAAATAATTATTACAAAAGAATAAAAATTAATAAAATAAAATTCCGTTTAGAGTTTTTGGCTAAAAACATCTTTAAACTATACCCTCAATTTATACTACATTCTTAAATTATCCTTCTTAACAAAAAAATCCTCCAAGTATTTAAAACTTAACAACTTTTATCCCTCTATAAAAATTTGTCAAAAAATTAGCGAATTCCACACAAAAACATATGCAATTCATACTATTCTCATAAAAAAATTCTATAATTTTATTGCATGTTAGAAAAAGCTTCCAAATATAAAAAATATTTTTTTTGAAATCCTTGTTTGCTGTTAAAAAAACAATGTTAGAACGGTGTGAGTCTACGAGGAGACATGATCTGCTCTTCTCCTTTGCCAACTGAATGGAGTTGGAGCTTGATTTCACACCATCTTCACCTTTCAAAGTCAAAATATCATTAGATCAATAATTTTCTGGGGCAAATTGATAGTTGAGGTGATCAATATTCAGTTTATTTTGATCTCTAGTACACGGGTTTGATTTTTCATTACTAGAAGTAAACATCTTCGATCGACACCACTTTTTGCAGATTCAGTGAGAAGAAAACATTTCAATTGATAATTCTTTGATATCAAATCAAATGAAAAGTAAATAAAAACAAAATCGCTAATTAAAAGGAAGACAATTTAAAACGTTATTGCTAAAAAAATTCACAATATTATTTTAGATGTATGTAGAATGAACATAATAGGTTTATTGGGGTGATTTAAGGAATTTTGTTGAGAGTAGTGTGAATCATATATGTTTTTGTGAAGAATTTGTTAATTTTTGATAAATTTGAACAAAATAAAAGTTATCAAATTTTAACTAACTAAAAAATATTTTCTATTAAAAATAATAATTTAAGAATGTAATTTAAGTCGGGTATAATTTATGCATGTTTTTGGCCAAAAGCTCATTGTTTACTTAAATTATATTTTAAACCCTTTTTCATAATATATATATTCTAAACTACTGAATTCCACATGAAAAGAACTCAATTTGTAACTTCCAGTAGGGGTGTACAAAATCGAACCAAAAACCGAACCAAACCGCAAATCGAGTTGAATCGAAAAAAAATCCGACTAGTGGTCTGGTTTGACTTGGTTTGGTATTGGTAAAAAACCCCAACTATATTTGGTTTGGTTTGGTTTCAACTAAAATAAACCAACCCGAGACCAAACCAATCCCACATTATATATATAATTTTAAAATTTTATTTTATACGTAAAAATATTTACTTTGATATAATTTTAAAATATTTCTTATACTTTTTCATAGTTTTTATATTTTAATATATTATTTCATGTTTGAAAGTTAGAATTCTTAATGACCCAATAAAGATTATAGTCCATAAATATTGGTAATTATGATAAAGCTTAAATCAAAATAAAATTAATACTAATGCAAAAAAGAAAATCAATTCAACACTAAGAATGACAATAATATTGAATATTTGTTCTTTAGTTTTACACAGGTTAAGACAATTAAAATACATAATATAATTTTAATTTCCTTTAATATTTAGTCATGTAACTAATACTTATCAAAACTTATTTTAGCTTGATTTGGTACTTTTAAATTATGATCATTTTCATTATGACGTATTAATTTGCAATATTTGTTTTACGCGATTTCATTAGTATTATTATTTTGAATATTTTAATGTCATTAATCATATCATATTTTGTGTTATTTTCTTAAGAAACACTTAGATAGTTGTATTTTGGTAGGACTAAAGAAATATTTGAAATACAAGTAAATTATATGTTTGTACGAATACTTTACTAGAAAAATCCGAAAATTCGAGGTTGAAAAACCCGAGTTTTATTGGTTTGGTTTGATTTATAAATTCAAAAATTCGACACAAATGATTTGATTTGATATTTGAAAAACCCAAATCAACCTGACCATCTACACCATACCATTCCACGGTTGGTTTTTATCGTAGAACTCAATTTCTGTTCATATTACTTTGTCATGCGGTTCGGTTGGAGAGTCAAATTTTTTAAATTTGATTTTAAATTTAGACATGAAAGTTTATATATCTAAAAATTATGCACTTATAAATTATAATAACATATTCCAAAGAAATTAAATGGTATGAAAAGATTATGTATGCGCTGCAAGCATGAAACATCTAATGATAAAATAAATTAAATTTATTAAAGAAAATAACAAAGAGCAAACCGTTTACCGGAGAAATCTATAAAAAAAGGGCTGTAATCAATTAATCTGTACAGCAGATCAATCTTAAGAATCTACGATAATTAAGGGTGCATTTCTGTAATTAACCTATGCTTAAACTGCGTTAATTAATTAGTCTCCGCCGTCCGGCAGAGTGTTGAGGTCCAAATCACCTTTTCTCACGATTCCCCGTTCTCTCTTCTGTCCAGCTGCGACACCGTTAGCACCGGCCGGCGATGCGTTAACGTTTTCCGGCCGAATCTGAGCATTTCTCTGTAGATATTTCACCGCTACATGCATCCTCCGTAAGATCGCGAAGAACTCGTCAACCTCCGCCTCTGACGGCGGCTCCTCCTCCTTCACAGTAGCTTCTACCTCATCCTTACTCCGATCTCCGGCGCCGATTGCTGTTCTCTTCCTCTTCTTTTCTCCGTCCATAAGTAGCATTCAAGCCGGCTAGCTGATTAATTGTCGATACTGCTAGTGCAATTACTTCTCTTTACTCTCTCATTAATATAATATAATGTGTATTCTGTTATGTCAATGTTTTCTGTGTGTTTTTTTATCTCCCTGGCTGCCTGCTGCCTGCTGCTGAATGAGAATATAAATGCGTCCGTCCCTCCATTCACAAATTTCATGACGTCGGGTACATGAGGTCATCTTCGGAATCGTATCATTTTCATATTTTCCACAATGCGCAATGTGTAATGCTTGCCCACGCGCTTTACATTTCGTCTACACCGAGACTCGATTAATTCGTATTCATACTAAAAAGCTTTAAAACCCATTTGGATTAATTTAGAAAAAATAGTTTTTAAATCAAAAAAATAAAAAGTAGTGAAAACTATTTTTGATATTTAATTTATTTTAAGTCATTTTTTAATTTATTTAAATTATTTTTTAACTTGTCAAACATTTCCTAACTTATTTGAAGTCATTTTTTACTTATTTTAAGTTATTTTTGTATATTGCCAAAAACTTTTAGAAATAAAAAACTGACTTAAAAAATAGATTTGACCAACTTTTAAGTCCATCCAAATACCCTCTTAGTTTGAGAAGTAAAATACTTTTTACTAAAGTGATTTCGTATTTAGGACTTAAAACTTTTAAGTCCATCTGCAATTTTTTATGGTTCCACACACTTTCTCAAACTTTACTTTTGGTTGTTTGGCCTCGATTTCAATTTATTTGATATAAAGTTTAGAAAATAAATATGTAATACTTTTAATTATGGTAGTTATATTAAAATATTATTTAATTTTGTGATCTTAAACATGTCATGTGAAAGTTAAAGAATTATCAAATAAAAAAAGTAATTGTTTTTTAATAGACTACAAATAAAAGTAATAGATTCTTTGAAATAGTTGGAGTATACGTTTTTCACATTAAGTTATAACGAAAAGAGTCATAATTGTCTTTAAAATTTTAAATTTTAACAAAACATGGTTGTTATACTTTTAGAAATCTTTTGGTGTGAGATATAAGATATAATAATTATGTTATAAAATATAAAATTATTTTATCCCACTTTTTATTGTCATAGTGAGAAAATAAATTATCTCATATATAAAGTAAAATTAATTATTTTGAGATAATTTATTTCCAACGAAACGCCTCCTTCAATTAATAAAGCACAAACATTTTATATATACACCACATATGTGTGGTGGCTTTTTATAGTACTTGAGTGATTGGCGGAACGACCCAACAAGCATGTCGGCAATTGAAGTTTACTCCCCCCTTTATTGTAGTAGTTCCCATTCTCCGCAATTGGACACACTCTTGTAAAAAAAATTTAAAAAATAAAAAATTCCTATGCACGATGTTTAAATAGGAAAAATCGAACATATTTAAATAGGAAAAATCGAACAAGTCACGTTAGTCCAATAATTATTTATTGAGAAAATTACGCGGTTAAGCAAACTTATATATTATTTAATTACTCATTATAGCTATAGTTTGCTATAATTATCACTCGAGATTAACATTATATATTAATTACGTTAGCTGACTTTGAGTTTGTATAATTAGTCACGTTTGTATATGTATAATTCGCCAGAATATACAAATACATATATATATACTATACGATTATCTAACCAATTCACCTCTCTGCCCTCTCTCGCTCACCTCTCTCCTTCCTCTCCCAATATCGCTCGCCTCTCTCCTCCCTCTCCCAATCTCGCTTGCCTCTCTCCTCCCTCTCCCAATCTCGCTTGTCATATATACGAATACATATGTATAATATACAATTATCTAACCGATATACATATACAATTCACCTCTCTCCCACTCTTAATTGCCCTCTCTCGCTCGTCTCTCTCCTCTCTCTCCCAGTCTTGCTCGCCTCTCTCCTCCCTATGACATGTAGCTACGAATTGTGATTATCAAACTATAGCTATGAAGAGTAATTAGGCTATTTTTGAGTTGCTATATATGAAAGTTCCTCTTATTTAAATTGCTTTCTAACATAAGATATGAATAATTTATACTTTATCACATATATATAGAGTTACCGTCTAGTTGATAGTATTAATTGTTTGAAATCTTTTCGTTAAAATTACGAGGGTTTGAACTAAATCGGAGAATAATATACCATATTCAAAGTATTATTTTAATTAATCACCGATAAGAGTGTGGTGGAAATGAGAAATGTTCTTCCTCTTTTACTTAAAAAGACTTATGAAAATATAGTCTAGTTTAATAGTGTGTTAAAACCTTCAAGAATCGACTTCTACAACACGTTATTGAATCATCTAGGTCAGTAAATTTCGAACAAATAAAATATTCAAGTTGGTTGGGTTCATAAGCAATTTTTATCACTGACAGATCAGTAGCATTCTTTCTGTTTTTACATGTGAAAGAAAAATTCCGTCCGGCTTTTACTTTTGTTTACGATAATATATTCAACGTAATTAAACAAATGAGATTATGGAGGATAAGAATAAAATTTAATCAGATCTTACTTTTATCATTATAAGTACCGGAGAAATTATTTTTGTTATACCCTTGGTTCAAAAAGTGAAGTACTCAGAAATAGGTTGCTTGAAGGAAAAAAATGACACGAAAATATTAAGCTACATATCAAAATGGAGCAACAGATTACGGAAAACATTGAATTTGTTTTTACGTGATTACTAAATACTACTATTAATTAAAGATAACAGGACATATGAGGCGAGATCCATGCCTCTCCCACCTAACGTACGATCACACTCAGCTTTCTACTTATCTTCTATTCGAATTCTCAACCTTCATATCTTTCTATCTAGGGTCAGATCGCATTGAATTGAAGTTGTGTCATGTCATGTCTAATCCCCCCCCCACCCCCACCCCCCACCCAAAAAAAAATAAATCATCTTTTGAACGTGAACATTATATTCTTAACTTGTCAGTACTTTATCCTACATACTAATGCTAGTCTACCCACTATTCTGTAGAACTTACCCTCAAATTTTGCAATACGTTTTTATCATATAGTACATCGGATGCGAGTTTACATATTGCTCATCCCGTTCTAATACGATGTGCGGCTTTTACTTTTCTTTCTTTCTTTAAATTCCGTCCGTCTTTTGCATATATTGGTAGGTATGTTTCGTTATTTTTGGTAATTAATTAGTGTGCTGTAAACAATGTGGAAACTCCGCTTGTATAAAACAAAGATGTGGAGATGGAATCTGCACCAACCAAGTGACTGACTTTGGAAATTTTGACTTCGTTTGGTTGTTTCTGTATTCAAATCAAAGGTGGACCAAGAATTTTGACTCGATAAGTTTCAAATTTTTAAAACCACGATTTACTCAATTTTTGACAAATTATTATACATATATTCCATAGATGTTTATTACAAATATAAATTTGAGCCAAAATTTCTGAATCTTATCGAACTCGTAAGCAAAATTATGGCTCCTCTCCTAATTAGAATAGTCCACAAGCAAGGAGCTGACTAGAATGTGTTTGAAGGGTAGGTAATCCTATAATATTAATGTAAAAGAATAATGTATTAATTAGTTGAATATGACCCATACTTTAGCTTCTTCCAAGGAAATAAGAAAGAAATAAATAAGTAGTAAAAACAAGAAAATATAAAATCATTCACTAATGTATTTCTTTCTTATTTCCTTGGAAGAAGCTAAATAATTTGGGTGTTTTAATTAGGATTCCTTTTAGAGGAAATTGGGTGGGTATTGGGTTATGGGGCGAATAGTTGGGTTATGGGTTAAAAAAAAGGGTCAAACGGGTAGTTCAATAGGATTAAGACACATGTAAGAAATTAGGGGTCTGTTAGTGAGAGGGGTATATGTGTACCTATAATTGGACGGCAGGGGCTTATGTGGACGCAAAGTATAACGGAGGGAATATACGTACCATTTATTAAAGTTCGGGGGTAAATCCGTCCCTTTTCCCTTGTATAAAATAACAAACTATTAATTCAAATTAAATGCTATAACCACAGTTTCATTTAATTTTAATCCATATCAAACACTTGTCATTCGCCTCTCTCCCCAGAAATCTCGTTCGCCTCTCTCACTTTTATACAAACACAAATGTATAAATTGCGTCTGTGTTTGTATAATGCAAGAGAAAACTATATATACAAATACATATATTCTCTTTTTCTCGCATTATACAAACATAAATTATACAAATTACAATGTATAATTTGTGTTGTATAAAGCGAGAGAGAGAAATTTGATATACAAATATTTTATTTCGATGCAATTGTATACGAATTCAAATTTTATGCAGATATACAAACACAATCATTGATACATATGCATAGTAATTACATATATACAATGATCTAATCGATATACATATACAATCGTTGTGCTTTTATACAAACGAATGCCTGTCTGCGATTTATACAAATCTAGTGCTCTATAGCAAACATAATTTTGCTATGAAGCACAATTATACAAACTATAGCTATAATATACAAATATGATTTTTATGTTTGCTAAACCTAAAATTTATTCTTGATTTAATCCTTGGATTTTCTCTTGATAATGGTTGCTGCTGAATTTGTTCTTTATTTCATTTGGAAATTAACACTACAAAGTAGTTTACTTTTATCAATCTTTGCTTGTTAGTTTTTACGTAATTGTATCCTACTTTTGTACTACTAATCCATACCACTAATTTAAAAATCATGTGGATTTGTCTAGAAATCCCGACAATTATTACGATAGAACAAGTTTTTATTGTCACTTAAAAATTATTCTGTTATATTTTACTACTAAAATCTGGTTATAAATATATTATTGCAAAACATTATAATATTGGGTCAAATTTTAAAATGGCACTGAAATATCCTATTTGTGCAAATCTTCCTACATGCACTTGATGCCTTGGAATGTTGTTTGTGTTAAAGCATGTCCCAAATAAGTTGGTAAGTTTGCAAGAGAAGGCCATATGTTATGCATTGGGCTTTCTGAAACTAACTAATATTAAAAAAAATAAAAATTAATCTATATAAACTAATGATTATATAAAAAAACAATTTCTCTACTTTACACAACTTGATAGAATATCTCACATTAGTTGAAAGAATGAGTTATTGGCTATTCCATAGCTTTAACTAATGTTTACAATTTACATTGTGAGTTAACTTTTAGAATTCAGTTGTCTTTGTTATATGGGATTTGAATAAAGTTTATTTACATTCTTGATTTTATTTAGTATTGAATCACTTATTATATTATTGACGCTTTAGATCTAATTTATGGGTGCTTGTGGATTCACGTGAACCTTAAGCTTTTTGTCCACTTGATTCTATCTAATATTGAGTTACATGTTATGTAATTCACGCTTCAGATCTAGTTCATGAGTGAATCTACGTGTCAAACTTGTGTATTCATGTGAACCTAAAATCTTTTGCCCATTTATTTTTATTTAATGTTGTGGTACATGTTATGTTGTTCACGCTCTATATTTAATCCATGAGTGAGTCTACACGTCACTTGTGCATTCCGTGAACCTAAAAACTTGTATTTAGATCCTATATTTATAAGTACTAGTTTAGAATATGTGTTTTGCACGTGTGTCTCACATAAATCAATAAAACTATACACAATGAAGAACATGCAACTCTTTATAAACTTTCTAGCCAATTAAAGAATGTAAAGTCAATTGAATAGAAAATTTTGGTTGATCCTAAAAGGGAAATTAGCAAACTAGTCAAACTCCCTCACATAATTATTAAAAACATCTACACTTTAAAATAATTATTGAAAATGTCAATATATCAATATTTTAGCAAATAAAATGTATCCTAATATAATTAGTTTTCTTTCCTTTTATTTCTCAAATCAGGCCCTACATTGAACTAATTTTACTCCCCTATCTGTGGAAAAGAAGAAAAAAATTCTCATTACCCACTTTCCCCTATTTCTAGGTTTTTACCAAAAACTTCTCCTTTCTCTCTCTTGAGTTTTTCACCATTGTTCACTCCTTTTCTTGTCTAAGAAAATCACCTCTTCTATTTCCTCCACTTTGTTCAAGAAATCTCACAATTCCTTCATAATATTTTTCAGTCACCAAGTATCTTTTGGGATTTTCCTCTATTATGTAAGGACGCTATTAATAAAAAATAAATAAATATTGGGTGCTGAAGATTTCAAAAAAGATGTTGAAGACCAAGTTGAGGAAGAACAATTTCCTATTAGTTTGTTTTGTATTTGTAGTTTTTTTAGAATTTTGTATCCTTTCTCAATTAATATTCAAATCAGTATATATGCTATTAATATTTGTATTCATTCAAAATCTCATGTTGTATAGTTTATGAATCTTGTATTTGTTCCTAATTTGAATTCATCCCAAAGGTATGTCAACTAGATATGCATTTTATTTATAGGAAGAACAAATTCCTATTCGTTTGTTTTGTTTTTTTATAAAAAAAATTCAGAATTTTGTATCCTTTCTCAATTTGTATTTAAAATCGTATGTATGCTATTAATATTTGTATTCATTCAAAAATCATGTTGCATAGTTTATGAATCTGGTATTTGTTCCTAGTTTGTATTCATTCTAAAGGTATGCCAACTAGTTATGTATTTTCTTTAAAAATGATTATTGCAACAAATATTCAATTATTCCTTTTCAGTTTTATATTTCATTCTCACTTTTTCATCATATTGTTTTTTGTATTATATATATTATTATACAAAATACTACATAAAAACTATCGAATACCAATACAAATAAAATACATATTGGAATGAATACGACTTAAGAAAGGATACAAGATTTTGAACAAAAAAATAAATACACAGTGAAAAAAATACATGAATACAAATATGTTTCTTAAATAACTACAGATTCATTTGGCATACCTATTTGAATGAATACAAACTAATAAGAAAATACAAATTTCATTATACAAAATACAACATGAAAACTAGAATGAATACAAATATATACATATTGGAATGAATACGATTTAAAAAAGATTACACAATTCTGGAAAATAAAAATAAAATGATATTTACCTTTTTTTGAAATATTCTCTCCCTTAAATTTCTCCCTTCTGTTATTAAATAATTGTATTCTTTCAAATTAAAAAAATTAAAAAAATACATAAATCAAATTTCTAACAAACAAAAATATTGACACTTTTAATAAATATTGAAAATATGGCTAAGGAATCCTATTAAATGCTAAAATATTGACATTTTGAAAAATTTCCCCTTCTTTCCAATTTAGATCAATTGTCTTACTTTTCTTTTAGTTTATATAAAAAAGAACATGTCTTTTTTTTTAATTAATTTTTTAGTTTCAACTTTCCACGTGATATGTTTAAAATTACAAGATTTAAAAGTCTTTTTTAATATTTTAAATTTTGTTTCAAATCAAAACGGGACAAACAAATTGAAATAAAGGGTACTAACATACAAGTTTCAACTAAAATCTTGATTTTGCATATTAGGATATCTTATTTATTTCAAAGATTTAATTATTAAGATAATAATTATTTTAAAAAATAATAAACAAATATTTTTAGAAATTTTTTAAATAATCAATATTTAGCGTTATAATATTCATATTTTAGGATATATTTATGGATTAATTTGTCAAAAATTTATAAAGAAACCCTCGTATAAATCTAAAGGATTACAAAATAGTTGAAATATTCCTAGTGTGAATTGAAAACACTGTTAATGGAGTTGGAAGTGAATTTTATTAGCAAAAAAATAATCTGAAACTATGATTCCTATTTTACCATTAAAATTATTTCTAATATTTGGTTCTACATATAATTAGGACTTCCTATAAAATAGTTCAAATATGAAAGTTTTAATAAATAAATTTTTTATTAATTTTAACTCATAAATATTAGGAAAACGGTGAAAAGACGATTTTGTCTAAAGAGAAATCTTTTAATGAACGGCAAAAAGTTCAATCAACATTTATAAAGACCTTGTGCTTTTAATATAGTATAGATAAATTATGAAATTAATTGAATATTTATTAATATTTAACTATATCCAATTATTATATATCAATAAAATCATTTTAAATATTAAATCCTAGAACCACCCAGCATCCGCACATGTCCAAATTCGCCTGCCCCGCACATGCACATGTCCAAATTCGCACGCCCCGCTGCACATGTCCGAATCCGCCCACCCCACAAAGATTCAAACCCGCCATACTGTGTATCCGCCCCATCTCACTGCCATCTCTATTCAATTTGTTTTGTTCTGTTTTTATTAACTTTATTATAAAATTATGATATTATTATTTGGCAAATATAAAATTATAAGTGTTAAGACTTTTCTTATCACACAAATATTATGATATATTTAGAATCATAAAGTTCTATCAGCTTCACGTTTTTCTTTAGCTTATTTTGTTTCCACTCTTCACGCTTTTCTTCAATTTCATGTCGAATCAAACAAAACAAATCATATTCAAACAGATGGAATATCACATATCAGTACTCTAGGGACAGTTTCATTTGAAATCATTATATCTCACGCTATACATGGATAACTTATCATTAAAAAAAATCTGACTATACTTGAGTTGGTTTGGTTTTAACTAAAAAAAGTCAACCTGAAACCAAACCAATCCGAAATTATATATATAAGTTTTAAAATTTATTTAATACATAAAAGTATTTACTTTGATGTAATTTCTAAATATTACTTGTACATTTTCATACTTTTAACATATTTTTTCAAGTTTTTTGAGACTTACAATTTTGAATGGTCCAATAAAGGTTATAGTCCATTGATATTAGTAACTCTAATAAAGATCAATTCAAAATCAAATCAATACTATGCTAACAAAATAAATTAAGTCAACACTAATATCAGCTCAATTCAACATTAAGCATGGCAATAATATTAAATATTTGTTCTTTAGTTTTACATTGGTTTAGACATTTAAAATACACAACCTAATTTTAATTTTTCTTTAATGTTTAATCATGTAAATAATGTAATTAATACTTATTAGACTTATTTTAGCATGATTTAGTACTTTTAAATCATGATCATTTTCATTATGACTTATCAATTTGCAATATTTATTTTATATGATTTCATTATTATTTTTTATTGAATATTTTAGTGTCATCACTCATCTCATATTTTGTGTTTTTTTAAGAAACACCTTAGATAGTTGTATTTTGGTTGGACTACAGAAATATTTAGAGCACAAGTTAATTATATGTTTGTATGAATACTTTACCAGAAAAATCTAAAAACCCGAAAAAATCTGAGGTTTACTAGTTTGGTTTGATTTAAAAATTAAAAATTCGACACAAATGGTTTGATTTGATATTTGAAAAACTTGAACCAACCCGAAAAAACCCGAGGTTGAAAAACCCAAAAAAATCCGAGTTTTATTAGTTTGATTTGGTTGGACACAAATAGTTTGACTTGATATTTGAAAAATTCGAACCAACCCGATCATGTACACCCCTACCTTTAACCAAATGATCCCTTAAAGTATTAAGTAAATCTATATCTTTTAGATAAATATACAAAAATCACCTAGCACTTTTTGTTTATTTCTAAAATTTAAATTATAATCTCTAAAGCATACAATCAATTCTAATTTCATTATATTTTGCATTCCCTTGGGTGAAAATACGAATTGTTATTCAAATACAACTCGAACTTGATTATTTTTTGTGATAATCATTAAAATTACAATGAATTAAATACAATTTATTTCTCTTTAATTGAAGATTGCACGTTTAAACATTACGTATAAAACACATCCGAATAGACATAGCTTCCTGCTTTAATAAATTTTATATGATGCAAATTGGATGAGACATCATACAAATAACAAACATTAAAAAAATATTTGGTATCTTTGGAAATTAAAAAAATAACAAAGAAAACATTTACACATAATGCTCACAAAACTGCTAGATATGGTAGTAAAATTAATTGAAATTTTGTCAAAATAAAAGGACTAATCAGTTACTCTAAACAAGTGATGAAAAGTTGGAAAAAACAATATTTAATTATTGACCAGTCAATAAATTAATTGTCTCTCCGACTATGGAAAAAATATTTACAACAAGCCAAACAGCTCCTCGAATACATATTTATTCAATTTAATTTAAAATGAATGCACCTTGCTTCAAGTTCCAAACACAACATTAGCAATAATAAAAGTTTTTATTTTATTATTAAGATTATATATGGAATTAAAATTATTTCCCCCCTTCAATATTCATGAAGTAGCAATAATTATTTTATTTCCTTTTTTGAGAGATGTATTGCAAAAAAATCCACGAACTTGACTCAAATTATTAATTTTGTCCCTTAACTATTTACAGTTTAAAAAATACTTTTTTACTTGACTAACTAAACTTAGATACACCACCTATCTGTAACATAACTTAACAAGTGGTCACAAACTCTTTTATGAGCATGTGACTCTTAATAAAAACTGAAGTGGTGAAAATATTTCTAAACTTGACGATAATTTAGGAGTATATTTCACTCATATTGCAAGATCGAGGTTATTTAAATTCAGTTAATCAAGTAAATATGTGTTTTTAAGATTGTCTTCGCGCAAAATTCATGAGCATTCTCAATACTTCCCTCTTATTTTTTTTTCCTAATAATAAAATAAATCCACCCACATGTTTCTTTCCCCCTAAAAAATCACCAATAAGTGCTAAGGAACTAATAATTAAAAAATAGACCAAAGAAAATTAGCAAAAATAAATAAATAAATAAGGAAACGCTTATTGTTCTTCCTAAAATAGGACGTTATATCTCAAACATTAATGGAACCAATTATAGTAACCAAACAAATTAGTAAAAAAAACTATATTCCAATATAAAAGTTGAAAAAGGTAAAAGGAAGCAAATACTAGAAACATAGAAAGTTTTAATCTTGATATAGAAATTTTTTAATAATGAACATTCCTTTGAATGAGTCATACACCCCCGTAAATTCAAATTAGTCAGGCTTTAACAAGAGTCCCGACCTTGAATTAAAAAACAAATATTTGTTTTTGGGAAAATACAAATA
Organism: Solanum acaule; assembly: GCA_036250505.1. Lineage (NCBI taxonomy): Eukaryota > Viridiplantae > Streptophyta > Magnoliopsida > Solanales > Solanaceae > Solanum > Solanum acaule. The sequence goes on from JAJOOR010016494.1 coordinate 16,510, forward strand.
CAAGTAAAAATAGAAAAACAATTACTCCTACTATCAAACTTAGTTTAGAAAATTAATTAAAATAATTTGGTTGATATTAAAAAAAAAAGTAGTATTATATTATGGTCCCATAGAGAGTCCACGCGGACACTTTATATGGTTCTTGAAATCGTCATTCTACCCCCCAAATTCTCCACTTTCTTTGGGGAAGAATAGAGTTCTACTCCTTTAACACTTGTGTTGAGAGTAAGAAACTTTTATCAGTTTTATTCAAATCTTTTTTTTTTTTAAAAACAACATTTTTCATGAGGAGTTAATAGTTGACAGACAGGAATTATACGTCGTTTGTGATCACAGGTGTAACTGATCTGGCTAGAGCTTCTGAAAAACTTGGTTTTTTTCTCATTCACTGTTGTGTTTTTGTTTTCTTGGTTCAATTTTGTAGGCAAGAAAAGTGTCTCTTACCTTCTTCCATGATTTTTTAGACCAAAAAGGTATGATCTTGATCTTTCAATTTGTATTTTATAACATATATCTATGCATGTGATGTATGGTGTTTGTAAAAATTCTTGTTTATGTATGATTTACATGATTTTGTTTGTACATTTTTCAAAAGGAAAAGATTTACATGATTTGTTTCTTGTATTAGTACTACTTGTGAGACATGGGGTTTAAAGGGTTTTTTGTGTTTTTGTTGTGTTTACAGGAAGACTTGTTTTGGAGTTGAGTGCTTTGAGGCTTTTCATGTGAAAAGGTTCTGTTTTTCTAATTTGGCTGTAGAATTTCTGGGGTTTTCTTGGGATTGACGATTTTACCAGAAATTTATTTCTTGGTGTTGGTGGAAGTGAAGGTGAAGGTGAAAGGGTTTAGGGTTTATCTATTTTTGCCCCAAATTTTTAAAGATATGAAGTTGGAAAAGGATGTTAAAAGGGAGAGGGTGATGGATGGTGGCATTAGTTCAGTGAGGAAAGTTCGAATCATCTATGATGATCCTGATGCTACGGATTCTGAGAGCGATGATGATCAGAATGCGCGTTTTGATAAAAATGTCAATAGAATCAAGCGTGTTGTTAGGGAAATTGTTATTCCTGTTGTTTCATGGGAGAAGGACTTTAAAAAATGTTCTAAACTTGATGACATTGGGATTAAAGATTCCAAGAAGATTCATGAAAATAAGAAGGCGCAGCTAAAATCGTCCGCTTTGCCTAAAGGAGTTAGGATGAGGAAATGGGGGAAATATGCAGCGGAGATCAGAGATCCCTCGCAGGGGAAAAGAATATGGTTAGGGACTTTTGAGACTGTGGAGGCGGCTTCACAAGCATACGAGGCAAAGAGGGCTGAATTTGATAGAATAATTTCGTTGGGAAAGGGTAAGAATTTGAGCCCTGTTGAAGCTGCTGCTCCTGCTGAGTGTTCTGTGGCTTGTTCATCTCATCCGATAAATGGGAAAAATCGTGTGTACTCACACCCATCCCCGTCTTCGGTGCTAGATGTTCCCACATCATCAACTGCTGCCCCGCTTGAGTCCAATGACAATCCAACGAGAGATATGGCTCAAATGCCAGATTCAGGTTGTGAAGATTTTAACTTGAGTTTTGAGGATCAAATGCTTCATGAATTTATTAACCAGGGAAGACAGGGCATTTCAGAATTGATCGAACATCCTTTGATAGAACAAGGCTCCATTAGCAATAGCCTTGTGGAGATGACTCAAGTGAATATCAAGAAGAAAACGATAGCCAGACCACCAACGATTCCAAGTTGTAAAAAATTAACAAAGGGGATTGAGGACCACCGCAATGACAAGTCCATTTTCAGTGTATTAGACAAGCCTCCAATCATGTCTCCTTCTATTCGTACAGAGCTGCTTAACTTGAACATCGAGGAAACAGCAGTTATGGGGAATAACTTGAAACTTCTAGGCTTTGATGACAATGCTTTATTTGATAAAGATTTAGCACAAACGTTTGATCCATATACAGATGCTATAGGCTTGGACAGCACTTTTCAATGCTGTGATGGTTGGAGTGAGTGTGTTTATTGCGAAGTTTTCACTGATGAAGTTGACCTAGATGAAGTTGATCTAAGATGGTTAGAAAATGTTTTGTTATAAGATCAATCAGCAAGTTGAAGAGTGTTGTAAAGTCGAAAATGTGGGCAATGAGAAGGGGGGGTGTGTTTCTTGGGATTTTTCGCCTTTGCTTAAAAGATGTTCCCAATGAGCTTTAAAAAGGGAAGAGGAAATTCTATTCATGTTGTTAGCTATTGCTAATTATCAATATATTTGAGCAATTGTGTAATGCTTAGATATGTTACATTATGCACATATTTTCTTGATTTTATGTGGATAATCTGAAAGGTGAAAGGTTGAGACCCTTCTTTTGCTTTTTCTTTTGTCTTTCATTAAGGGACTCACCTTTTCATGTTTTCCAGAAAAGAAAAATAAAATTGACCCGAATATGTGTTTTTGTATGCGATAGATGATCTTTTGCTTTCGTTCTAGTTGTGGGTGGATGAAATTGTGGCACGACCTGAACTGAATTACTTTGATGCTATGAAATATTTTCTGAAAATGATGGATATCTACCATTTTATGAGCCAAGTAGAATAGAAATATCAAATGAGGTAAGGAATTACTTGGTGGAGGATGACACAGAAGGTCGTATTACTCGTTAGTCATAAATGTGTATTTCAATTTTTGAAATTTTAACTGAAAAACAATAAAAAAAATTCAGATACGTCCAAGTTATTAAAACCAATTTTCAGAAAAGCACAAAACTAGCAGCATTTTAAGGTATGACAAGGTCAAATGTAGAAGATGTTTTAAATTAGCAGTTGACTAGATATTTGAACGATGCGACAATCTCTCCTTTTAAGGTTGCAACTTACCATGTTTCTTCACAACTTACAATGAATAGTGCATTCTTTTGTTGGAAACAAACGGAAACAGTTTTCTTCAGATGAATCCAGCAAAACTATAATTCAGATGGTTTTATTATATTTAATAAAACATTTATTATAATTAAAATAAATCACTAAGATGAAGAGGACAGACAAAAGAAAAAATGAAATGGATCGTCTTTTCAATCCCTTTAATGTATCTTTGTGAGTCTCCGTTCCTTCCCATGTTCCTCCTAGTACACTTGTGTTCCATTTTGTGTGCGCAAGATTCTTCTATGCACTGATGAATCTGCTTATCCAATGAAGCAGTATGTCACGCATGATGGACCTTCCGAATTGTATTTCAACTTTTAACTTAAATCGAAAGGAATAGTCAAGTCTCACTCCCTTCATCAGTGAAAGCCAGTTCACACACTAGAGAAAGATGATCACTTCCCCATTTCTGCAGAAACAAAAAAATTGAATAAGGTTCTTCTTCTTTGTGATGCATAAGATAGTTGAAGAAGTTGATCTTAGCCCAGCAAACTTTACGCACTGAGATTGCGCCTTCTGAAAGTTAATCGTCTCTTAGCTTTCATCAATATTATATTCTCTACGGAAATAACTCACGAGGCACTTATATGTTTTTCCTAAGTAGTCCTTGAATCAAATAGCTAGCTATTACCTCACTAGGAAGCCCTCTTGTTCTCCTTAAAATATCAACAGGTAAGGTATCAAGAACTCGTACTGGAACAAACTCTGTTGTGTGCCTGCATCACCTCACAATGTTTAAAAAGGAAACTGCCATTGACGTATGGTAGTAATACTCAATTTCAGACAAATGCACTGCTCCTCTTAAGTAAAATGTACCATATATAGTCGACAGTTCCCATAAACTTGGAATGATATGATGTTGCCAAGGGTTCTCCAGAGTTTTCCCTGGTTCTAGAGCTTCCCTAAAAATTTAAATACAAAGACTTATAAAAGCAACACAACATAGAACTAAAGTTCTATAGACTGAAACCTGTTTTACATGAACGAAGTAATAAGCAGGTAAGAAATTTTGAGAAAGAAACATATTAACCCCATGGGATTATCTATCTCACCTTCTATGTGGGATATCCGGGATTATTATACTTATCCCACCAACCAAACGACCCTTAAGCATAAGTTCGATCTTAAGCTCATAAAATTTCTACACATAATTCTAAAGAAAACTGCTAAAATTGAGTGCAGAAATACTACTAGGAAAAGGACAACAGAAGGAAGCCAGAGCAGGGGGGAAAAAGTGTTCTTGGGGGGGGGGGGGGGGGGGGGGGGGGGGGGGGGGGGGGGGGGGGGGGGGGGGGGGGGGGGGGGGGGGGGGGGGGGGGGGGGGGGGGGG
>JAJOOR010016495.1:0-29584 GCA_036250505.1 Solanum acaule
AACATGAACTATACTTATGACTTCTCAAGGAGTTCTACTTAGTGTGAGTGGGGGTATGGGACTTCACTTATGCATTGCACAAGTAGGCTTTGGAAAGGAGTTATGGTGTGGTTTTTCCTTATGCTATGAACATATATGAATTTATGCATGTATGATATAGATTGTTCCTAAGAGTGACTTTACTTGCTACAAGCTATGAACATGAATATTTCCTTGTCTATGAATGTTGGCTATGGATGAGTTCAAGGTATGATATGCATGAGTATGGTGACCTAAAGTGGTACTTAGTATTAGATAGGATTATGGGATCTTGTCTATGCATTGCACAAGTATAGCTTAGGGTTGCTTATGAAATGGTTTGACTTATGTATTTACACTATTGTGCATAATAATTCTTAAAGTTGATAAAGAGCGTGGTTTCAACTAAATTGTCCCTTTTAGCATATTTTAAGGATTTTTATGCTTGCTTTCCATACTTAGTGCAATTTTGTGCTAACCCATATTTTCTACATTTTTCTATAAGTGTAGGTCCCGGTTGTTGAGATTTGCTCTCCTTTGGTTGAAAGCTTGGATTGATTCTCTCCTAGCTTTGGTGAGTCCTCATGGTTCGAGGACAAGAGGTACGTTATTCATTCTAGTTTCCTCTTATGTTCTATTTTGAGACTATATTCTAAAGGGCATACCCTTATTGATTCTCGTTGTATTAGATGGTTATTGAGACAATGTCAAGATTTCCATTTGATTTTATGAAAAGACTTCGATTGTAAAAAGTTTTAATTCTGCATCATTTCTATTAATTATGTTTATGATATGCTAAGGGCTTGTATGAGACCCCTTCGGGTCAAGTACACCGTGTTACACCTAGGGGTACCCCTGGGTCGTGACAAAGTGGAAGCAAGAACTCTAATACTGAATTAAAGAAATATAATGGAAAAGTAGTGGAGAAATGGATTAGAAATACATATGTTAATGTTCCTAAATATTGCAAGACATGCATGATCCATGGACATAATGAACATAAATGTTATATGGAGCACCCACAACTTTTCCCAAAAAAAGATAAAAAGAAAATGCAAAAAGAGGCACAAGTGAAAAGAGTGGAAGTACTAGATAAACAAAATATTCAAAAGGAGAGAGGGCAACAAGAAGGAAATAAACAAAATACAACAATAAAAGGGAGACAAACATAACAAGAACAAAGACAATGAGAAGGAGGAATTGAAGGAACAAAGTAGTCACAATTGTGCATGCAGAAGAAGGAAACTTCAAGTTTGTAATATAAGATATCATATTTATTCTTGTTTTTTATAACAGAATGATGATAGGAAGTTGTGTCTTTTATAAGATTGTTAGTTATGTTGAAATATTGTAATTAAGGAGTTTAGGATGGGGGGTTCGTGCGCTTCTCTTAGGAGTTGTATATGAAAGTTTTTGATTGAGATGTCATGAAGTACGCGTTAAAACAATGCCTCGGAAGCTCTGGTCTCCTTCGAGATACTGTTGGCATTAACTGTTATTTTCTTTTGTTATTGGTGTCATATTATGGTTTGGACTTTGCTATTTCTGAGTCTAACAATAATTCCCTATCAATTGGCTATGACCCATTATTTTTAGCCATCATCGATATGCAATCATGTGATTGGGATAGTACCATTGAGCTTTAAGTGACACTAATATACATTGCATAAAAAAGGTATGTTAAAGCTATCATTTCTTATTAGCATGTTTCCTTAGAGCCTAAGTACGATAGGGCTAATATATTGTTATCGAGATACTCATAGTCATAGTTGTTGTGTTGATTGCTTGTATAGGAATATCTATCCCTTGTTGGTACTATTACTTTATAGATAACGATCTCATATTAGATACAAATTAGAATTACTTGCATAAGTCACCTATAGAACCTTCGATGGTTATACATATATCCAAAGTGCTTGCCCTCTTACTTTTGTGCTACTTGGCTATAGTTGCTTTTGATATTGATGTGGATTCTTTAGACACTTGTATCCTTGCTTGATACAAATATATGATCCTTGTGTGCTCAAATGCATACATATATATATATATATATATATAAGCCTTGTGTGCTCGATTACTCAAAGTCTTTGGGATAGACATAGACAAAATCCTCTAAGATAGATAGATATATGAAATATATTGATTAGAAGTCATGTAGATAGTCTTTGGACTAAAATGTATGGATGATCCACAAGGCCTTGATGGTGGCCAATAAGAGTAGTTAGATTGATATGTACCATATGGGCTCTTGGCGGTTGAATAGGTTTTTAATTTTTATTTATACATTTCAGGCTTATAGGAGTCGAGTTAGGTTCTTATTTTCTTATTAATTGTATAGCATATGGTAGGTACATGTAAATATGTTCAGATTTTCCATTGACTCTCTTATCTGATTACACTTCGTAGACATGCTCGATTGCCAAAATTATCTAAAAAGAAGGCTAAAGCACATTTTATCTCAACTAAACATGAAACATGCTAAGGACCCTCATAAAACTAGCTAAACAACATGTAAATACTAATACAATCCCAACATAAGATCGGTAAATCATAGTTTACCTTGAAGTAGATCACGTGCGCTCTAAAATCAACTAAATAGGAACTTTGTCCTTATGAACTATCTTCAATCACTGCCAGGTTAAAAAATAAATGAACACGATGTGAAAATAGATGTTTTGACACCTAATTCATAATAATTGAAGATGGAACAAAAATGAGTCAAAAACAACATAGTGGGACCCCTGCAAGGAAAATTGACCCTATGAATAGGTCCCATTTGGCTCATGTATCTCGTTCTCCAAAGATGGGCTTAATTCAAGTGTCACAACCCAATGTACACCCTAGACGTGATATGGCGTATTAGGCCTCGAGATACCTTACACAAGCCACATGATATACATGTACACAATATAATAGACAAAAGTAGAGAATCTCATATGAATAAGAAAGTTTGACATAAAAGTGGAAAATCTAACATAGTCTTGACAAGCCATTCTAATATCTCAAAAGAAGTGATCGGGACATAACCCGTACACCACGTACAACATACGAAAGCTAAATACATTCTAAAGCAAAGTAAATGTGATATGTTCCTTGGAACATGAGGACTCACCAACTTTTGAACTTCAAATGGTCAAGCCACTAGCCACGAGTGGGAGGAGGAAGATCGTCGGACCCTACATTAGTTAAACTATGTAGGCACAAGTATGCATTAGTACATGGAATGTACTAAATATGAGGGATATGCAATAAAACATGAAGCATGATCATAAGAGGACATAATCGAAACACATGGTATGCATGACCAAGCTAAACGTAATAGTATCTTTTTAAAGAAGAATCTTAAATCCTGAACATGGTCAATGCATCTTAAAATCATATGGAAAACTTTATAATATCTTTAAGAACAACTTAGTTCATTTGTGGGATATTAGCTTTCGCCGACAATAGACCATGTGAGCTATAACATGGAATACGATGTAACTCCCACATCGATAAGGAAAAGTCTACTTGCCAAGGTAGAACTCTGTATCATATCATATGCTATATGTGGATCCACTAGCTAGGCCATTAAGGCAATCCTATGGGGGCACGTAATTTGGAACTAGAGGTTGCTACTAGAGACTATCCGATTTGATCATCCATCTCAAAGTTCTCTCGGTGCTAAGTTAAATCCCAATGGAATAGTCATATTCATAAACCTATTATCATACATGGAAAAGCACAATTAAGTTACTAATCCAAGCTTAAAATATCATAGAGTAGCTCCTTAAACCATGTGTGGGAAGACCTTTCAGTAATCGTGATTCCTTAATGTGAGAAAACCTTTCACAATTAATTGATGTTCATCTTAAAGCAACCTAGATCATAAAACATTTCTTTTTGTAAATCAGGCATAATTTTCATAAAAACATCATTCATAGATTCAACCTTCTTCATAAACTCATATCTTTTATGGCTCACTGTCAAAATCTATAATAATGCATGGATTCATGTGAAATCAATTGAAAAACATGTAATTGAGTCAAAACAATCATAATAAGTTCAAAATCAAATAATTGAATCAACACAATTAGAATCCATGAAGAATTGAATGAAAACCTAATCAATTTTGATGAAATTGAACATGGAGAATTGAGAAATTTTGAGGCTTAATGGGTGAATGGAACTCATTGATGAAGCCCTACATACTGCTATACCCTATTTTAATCGGGTCAAAATAGTACAACATTTTGGTGATTCCAAGGGTAATAACTAAGTCAAGAAGTCGCCACCTAATTATTTACGGTGAATCAGGGCACCTAAAATTGATTAAAGTCATGATGTCTAAAGTTGAAACCTCATTTTAAGGTCTACTAAACATAGGATTCTAGGTAAGGGCTCAACTAATCAAAAGGGAAGAGGTTAGGCATCCTTTAAGATCCATTAAAATGGTTAACCAACCGAACTTAATTAATTAATTAGGCTAAATGTAAAGGAGGTGAGACATTAAATTGTGTAAATACTACATGTAAAATAACTTAAATAACGGTGCTTGAAAAAAAATATTTGTTAAAAGTCTTTGCTGAAAATAAACTACAATTAAAAGGGATTTTGAAAACATAAGTTTAATTGTTGGTTGAAAAGGGGAGAAGATATGATAGAGACCCATTTATATTCAAAGGAAGATTAGATTTATTAAAAAATAATAAAAGCTATTTTTACAAATAAATTCATTTTTATGTGAAAAACAATTAACCAAACTCCAATGTTATGGAGAAAACTTGTCGAAAGTGTATATAATTGTTTATTCAAATCCCTTCACACCTAAAGAAATAATCCAACTATGTTGTCTATTATTAGCTAAAGCAAATAAAAAATGATGTCCGACTATGAATAAATAACACAAGTATTGACAATCAATTGCACAAAACATAGATGTAAAGTTAGTCATACGAGAAAATATGCGCCAGCAAGCATAGATTTATAAAATAAGAGAAGTCATTCTCGACTTTTATCAAGGAGTAGGTATGTTCTGCATTAGGCCGCTTAAGCAATGAGAAGGTGATGTGTCGTGAAATCTTGGCACATTTGATGCTCATAACTAAGTATTATTGCTAGAACTTGAGTGGTTTTATGTGGATATGATGTGTTTGGTAATGTTGAAAAGGTAAAACACTTAGACGCGGGAGATGGAAAGAAGAAAGAAAAGATCCTGGAATATACACCACAGAGTCCCAGATGGGCCGTGGTCATGATGACGAGCCATCTGAAGGCTCGTGGAAATGAAGCAGTGTTAGCAAGGCAAGCTGAGTTTGATCAAGTCAGTACCACATAGACTATGACAGACCGTCGTCTCTTCCACGGACCGTGAAGTAGCTCGTGAAGTAGATCCAGTAGATATGCCTTGAGGAGCAATGTTTTGATTTTGCTAAGTAAAGACCACGGACACCCAAACAGGTTGTGGTTCCCTTGACAGTTTGTGATGGGGTTCATGAAAGTGAACCAGTGTGAAGGCTTTGATGAAGTACGTTTGGTATGTAGCATAAGGACCACAGACACCCAGACTGGTCGTGGTCCTCACAACGGTTCGTGATGCAGATCGTGAAGGAGTTCCAGTGAACATGTTTTGAAGAGTTGCATTTTGATTGACTAAGTAAGGACCACGGAAGGCCTCACGGGCCGTGAAGACTGTGACGGGCCGTAGTTGCGTCCGTGTAACACTCCGACGTTTCAATACTATTTCGAGTAGGACTCTTTTTAGATAGACTATTTGAATTAATTAGGTTTAATTTTTGAATTATCTCAACATAGCTTGAACAATCGACTACTTTCCTATTATTCTCTACTCTTGGTTTTATCGATTAACATTGGATCGAGACTCAAAGTTTGAGTTGGTTTTTGAATATCAAGTGTTCTTTGAATTTGCAAATCTTCGTAAGTGATTTCTCTTGATGTTTTCAATACTGATTTTTGCTTATTCAATTGAAAGCATGAGTGGCTAAACACCACAACTAGGGTTGTGGGAACTAAGACCGAAATCTAAGTGTAGGTTCATAAAACAAGTTGAATGTGATTGTTATTCGCAAAACATAATTTGACTTTTGTTATTCATTCTTTCTGATGAGTGCACGCATTAGAACTTGTCTATATCTATCAATTGTTTGAGAGAAAATCGATAGTTAGCAAAAAGTTAAATTAATTTGTTGGTTTGGAGTGAAAGTTTGAGTTCAAGAAGAGAACTTTGACACCAAAATATGCGAGGGTAAAATATGATAACATTCTAAGACCGAGAGAATTCGAGTGAAAGTTCTCTAACAAGACTGAGAGGTGTTAGATACATTTAGATCTCTTGTAATTTGCAAAGAATCAATCACCTGAAAGTCCTGAAACTTGTTCACAAATCGAAACTAGATGCAATGTTATGGGGAACACAATCCTTGTTTCATTCATTTATCATCACAACATCAAAGCTAAAACTATGTTACTTGTGAAAATCTGGATATTATAATAACATTGGTTACTTGAACCTTACAACCAAACCCATTATACATTTTGTAATTACTTTCTTTAGGAAATAATAACAACAGTCGACTAAACACGACAGTAAAACTATTTCTATAAGTAAATTCTCTGTGGGATCGACCTTAACTCACGTTGATTTCTATAAATTGACTTCCACCGTTTATACTTCTTAATTGAAGTGTAAATTTGGATGTATCAAATTTTGGCGCTGCTGTCGGGGAATTTCAATTCAGAAGTATTTTACTAGCAATTGTCGTAATTATAGTTATATTTCCTAATTTTACGTCTTGTTCTTTGTTTGTGTCTTTGACAGGTAAGTTCAATAGTGCATGCCAAATACCCGAAGTGAGGGAGCTCCATTAATTCCTTACGATCCGGAACTTCGAAGAACTATCCGCAAGATGGTAAATGCACAGGAACTTGAAGCTCAGAGGCAAAGACTGGGACTTTAGGCTGAGACCGCTGCAAGAAGTGCTCAGCAAAATAGTGTGAACAACCCGACTAGGGTGGTGGAGGAACATGAAGGAGTGGAAGAGATAGCTCTTCCCCACCGACAACCACCAACTCTAAGGGGTCGAGCACAACAACCATCCCATATGGTATTCGAAGAGGATGACCTGGACTTAGATGGAGATGGAGCCACTGGAGCAATAGTGCTACCTGCATTACCTCCAGGTGTGAAATTCATGATTACTAGCACGATGATTCAGCTACTAAACTTGAAGAGTATGTCAGAGGTGCAACTAGTGATAATGACAATCAACACTTAATGAACTTTGTGGCGATATGCAAATCACAAGAAATTCATGGGGTTAGTCAGACGGCTATGAGGCTGAGACTATGTATGTTGTCTCTCATTGGGGACGCAACCAATTGGCTGAATGAACTGCCAGATGACTCGGTCAAGACCAGGAATTAATTGAAGGAGGCCTTCTTGGAACAGTTCTACCCTGAATCAAAAGAACTGCAGATGAAATATGAGATAGGTGCACATAAGAAACTACCAGGGGAGGCAATGCATGATACTTGGTGGAGATTCAGCCAAAAGCTGAAGAAATGCCCGAACCATGTTCTCACTAAGAGACATTTGAAATAGGCATTTTATAAATCATTGAATTATGTTACTAAACCTGTTGTTGATGTAGTGTGTGGAGGATCATTCATGAGAAAGCCATTCCCAAAAATTATGCAACTAATGGATGAAGTCTCTAAAAACAACAGAGTATGGCACATCAGGGATGTTGAAGTAAGAGATCTTGGGTTCAATTTTGAGCTTTCAGCTGAACAGAAGAAGAAAGGGATCAGGATATGGCTCACATGAGAACCCAAATAGATCTACTCATGAAGCATATTATGACAGGTTCTGAGAAGGTAAATGGTGTGGGAGCCTCAAACAGGTATGACAATCAGGACATCGACTTAGATGAGGAGGCCAAATACTTGAGAAACCAGAGGGGTTTTCAGAATTATAACTCAGGAAACCAAGGATATAATTCTAGAAATCAAGGTCAGAACTACCCCAGAGAAGGGCAGTATAAAAGGCCAGCAAATAGAGAACAAGGCAACTGGCAGAATAGAGATGGCTATAGGAATGACCGCAATGGTGTATATGTGCCTCTAGGTAATAGAGATCGAACCAGTGGTAGTTCCAGCGGGTCCAAATTAGAGATATGTTGGCTAAGGTATTGCAAAAGGTTAAATCAACTGATGTAGGCGTGAAATAAATGAAGGGTGATTTCTCCAGTATGAGTCAGTTGGTAGATTCTCACACCACTTCGAGCAATCAGTTAGAGCAACAATTGGGACAACTATCTGCATCACTGAACCCGAGGAGGAATGGTTCGCTACCAAGTGACACTATTCAGAATCCCAAGAAAGATGGGCATTGCATGACCATTGCCACCAGAAGCGGTAAGATCCTTAATGAGTCAAAACTCGCAGGTATTGAGCAGGAACATAGTATAGAGAGAAATAAAGAAGAAGAGGTTGAATTTGAACATGTAGATGATACAGAAGGGGAACAACCAATAGAAAAGCCATCGGAAGTAAAGGAAACAATAGTTGAGGCAACTTTGCCTTTATAGCAAATATCGAGACCGCATCCTACTTTCCCTCAAAGACTCAAGAAGAAAGATGAAGATGGGAAGTTTGCAAAATTCATAACCATGCTGAGACAGTTATCAGTGAACATCCCGTTGGTAGAAGCTCTGGAGCAGATGCCAGGCTATGCTAAGTTCATGAAGGACTTAATCACAAAGAAAAGAGTTGTAAGTTTTGAACCTACTGACAATCTTCATCATTGTAGTGCTATTGCTACAAGATCTCTGGTGCAGAGAAAGGAGGATCCAGGTGCGTTCACAATATCATGCACCATCGGTGCATTTGAGTTTGCAAAAGCTTTGTGTGATTTAGGGGCAAGTATCAATCTGATGCCTCTAGCTATGTATAAGCAATTGGGATAGGGTGTTCCAAAACCCACCGCGATGAGGTTGATGATAGCGGACTATGGGTATTTTATGTGTTGTGCTAGTAAAAGTGGACAGTCTCATTTTTTCGGCAGACTTCGTGATTCTGGATTGAGAAGTAGACTTTGAGGTTCCCATAATTTTGGGAAGGCTATTTCTGGCCACTGGTCGATCTTTGGTTGATGTTGAGAGCGGAGAGCTGAAGTTCAGGCTCAACAATGAAGAGGTAAAGTTTAAAATATGCAGGTCTATGAAGCAACCACAAGACATGAATATGGTGTCTGCGATAGAGGTCATTGATGAAAGGGAGCTTGGAGCTGCTATTGAGGAAAGATTTGCTCTGGAAACATTGGCAGCCGTACTAATGAATTTTGAAAAAGACCTGCTGGATGACTATGTAGAAACTGTGAATGCTCTGCAAGGCATGGGCTCACATTCTTATGCTCCGAAGAAATTAGACCTAGACCTGAAGAACATGCCAAACCCTCCAGCAAAGCCATCTATTGAGGAGCCACCCCTACTTGAACTAAAACAATTACCCAGCCACCTAAGGTATGAATTTTTGGGTACTTATAACACATTGCCAGTCATTTTGGCTGCAGATCTGAATGATAAACATGTGCAAGCGGTAGTCAAAGTTTTGATGCAGTACAAAAGGGTGATTGGTTGGACTATTGCTGATATTATTGGGATACCTCCGGTTATCTGTACGCATAAAATCCAACTCGAGGAGGACTGCAGCCCGAGCATAGAGCACCAGAGGAGGTTGAACCTACCAATGCAAGAGGTTTGTGCCCAAGAAGGATGGTATGACAGTGCTTGCCAACGCAAAGAATGAGTTGATTCCATAAAAGACCAAGGTTGGTGAGTATGCATGGATTATAAGAAGCTAAACAAGTGAACTTGAATGACTACTTTTCGATGCCATTCAAGGATCAAATGCTTGATAGGTTGGCGGGTAAAGGGTGGTATTGCTTCTTAGATGGATACTCTGGGTATAACTAGATATCAAATGCGCCAGAAGATCAGGAGAAGACCACTTTTACATGTCCTTATGGTACCTTTGCGTTCAAACGCATGCCATTTGGATTATGTAATGCACCAGCAATTATTCAGACGTGTATGATGTCCATCTTTTCGGACATGGTAGAGGACACATTGGAAGTGTTCATGGATGGTTTCTTTGTGGTAGGTGACACATTTGATTATTGTTTATTGAATCTTAGTAGGGCACTACAGAGATGTGAGGAGGCTAATTTGGTGCTTAACTGGGAGAAGTGCCATTTCATGGTTAAGGAAGGCATAGTCCTAAGCCACAAGGTGTCACATAAGGGACTAGAGGAAGACAAAGCAAAGATTGACCTAATTGAAAAGTTGCCTCCGTCTATTTGTGTAAAATGTATTCGGAGTTTTTATAGAGGATTCATCAAGGATTTTTCAAAAAGCGACACGCCGAGTGGGAACTTACCTCGCCGAGTTTTACAAGACCTCCAGTTAATGTGGGGGTCCAAATAGCGGACAAAGTCGCGATCGCCGACCTGTTCGACGACACACCAATATGCTCCTAGGCTCGCCGAGTTTTACAGACTCTAACCTTAGAATTTCTTGAGTCCAACGGTGGTCCAAGTCGGGCTCGACGACCTCTTCGGCGAGTCACCGACTGGACATTTTGATCACCAACCTGCACTTTTCAAACACATTCTACACTTCAACCTGCAAAATCAACACACGATTATTTCTAAAACAAAATGAAAGCAGTAAAATTTGGGTTGCCTCCCAAGAAGCACCTTAGTTAACGTCATGGCACGACACAATTCCGCACTCAATTTTGATTCGTGGGGTAGAGAAGAGACAACATATGACCCATTTGGGTCTCCAGTAGCTGAATCGACATAGAATGGGAGGCAGTCATCTGATTCAGCAGTGAAACATTCTCTTTTATGTCATTCAACACTCTATCGTATTCTTCAACTTTGTGGAGAATGAGTGAGAGTATCTCTTTTACTTGTCCATCCTCGCACTCCTTGGGAATTATATGCTTGTGAGGGGGAATGTACCGCTCTTTATTTTTGTACGGTACCTCCAATTCCATAATCTGTTTGGCCACGAGATCTAGCTGAGTCAACAGTATGGCCAAAATATGGTCCTTCTTAGTCTCTTTATTGGTCTTGGCCATATGATCAAGGAGTTGGGCTGCTATTGCATAAGGTAGTCGTGTGAGACCACCCGGAGAAATTTGATCAGCCACTCCTTTGTTCTCCAGACCAAGATCTCTGTAGAAGCAGTCTAATAGCATTTTATCTGAGATTTCATGAGTAGGGCATTGTAGCAATAGTGACTTAAATCTCATCCACAACTCATGGATTGACTCACCCTCCAATTGACTGAAACTTAGGATGTTATCCCTAAGAATCATCATTCTCAAAGAAGAGTGGTCCATTTGGTCACCGTTGCTACAAGACATGCTCCTTTCTTCTGTTCTAAACAAGCAACATGAAAACCAAAACTAAAAGTAAATAGATTCAACTATAACTAACAAGAGCAAAATTCAACTTAATTAAAGAATCTTAACCAACACCACACCCCGAGAGCGGCGCCATTTTGATTGAATAGCGTTATCAATGAAACTTCATCCAATTCTAAGCGTCAACGATCGTTAGTCAGTATATAACCCAACTAAATAAGTTGGGGTCGAATCCCACAGGGAGCGGTACATATTTAATATTCAATAGGAAAGTATGAATATGTTCAAGTCAGCCAAAGGAATAGACATTATCAGATAGAAACATAATTCAAATTAAGGGGTGACACGAATGTCAAATAATAGGGGGTTTTAGTTTTAATTATCAACTATAGCAGCAACAAATAATACATAATAACAATAATGAGACGGGTTCTTGGGATGTGATTTGATTATAGGCTAATGTAGACAAATGGGTAATTGCAATTGTTAGAAAATGTCTGTAAATTAGTGACTAAGCTAAACTTTCTCTCAAATAATTTACCCCGAATCAAGTCAATTTCTCTCGAACATCGACAAGCATGCAAAATAAAAATAGCTTATGCCTTAGTCCATTCACTCTCTCGAGCTGAATGTCTAGAAAAGGGTTTAAGATTCACTCTCTCGAGCTGAACCCATGACAACCCAATACCCACAGACCATCAACCAGTAATCTTGGTTTTAAAACCTCTCTCTCGAGCAAGCAAAAAACACTAAGGTAGAACTGCATTTGCAACTACAATTCTTTAATTTAAGCCACAATTACTAATTGAAATCACTTCTAAACAGTATTTAAACAAACAATTAGCAATACCCATAAACTAAATCATCCCATAATCACACCCCAAGAATTGGGGTTTTAGCTAGACATCATAACAAGATAAAAATAGTTACCAAATTGAGTTTCCATCAACTTGGTAAGATTGATTTCGTCTTTACAAAGGTCCAAATTGAAGAATCTCAAAGACCCACTTTCAATTTCTCAAAAGTGAAAAACTTCAATTCTTCAAAGCTAAGGAAAAACTTGTCTCAATACTCAGAGTTCTCAACTTAAAAGTATGATAAAAGATAGATTAAAATATTCCAGCTCCTAAACTAAATATTCAAAAACGTATTTATAGTGGCCAAAAATATGTTGCGAAGGGCCATTCGATGTAGTAAGTCGGGCTCGTCGATGAACTCGGCGATCCGCCCTTTGGTCAATTCCATTGCCTTTTTGTCTTGGCCTTCAGCATCCTCCAGGTCTGTAACTTTGGGCGATCGAACTCTGCATCGCGGAATCACTCGGCGATCCGCAGAATTCTCCTTTCTCTCGCCAACTTTATTTTCTTCTTCAGGGTTTGTCACATGTGTCAAATGGCCACTCGGCAACTCACCAAATGGACTTGGTGATCATAATGCTCTCTTTTCTTCCTTCTTTCGGCTCGCTTCGTTCCTCTTTGAAAAGTAGTGTCCCTGCTTTATTCCTCAATCCAAATACCTGGAAATCAAGGATTTTACATCAGTTATTAGCACAAAATAAGCATTTGAGGACACTAAATCATTATAAATAAAGCCTTAAATGAGTCCGAATCTCGGACTCATCAATTATTGGCTCGGATTGGTCGAAACCATTTGAGGTGATGTGATGCAAGCAGTACTGCTTTAGGAGTTGTGTTAGGTAGGGCAGAAGCACAACAAGATCTTCCACCTGATTTACTATGCTAGCAAATCGCTAAATTGAGCACAGCGTAACTACACTGTCATTGAGCAGGAACTACTGGTTGTGGTATATGCATTTGAGAAGTTCAGGGAATACTTGTTGGGTACTAGAGTGATAATTCACACGGATCATGCAGCACTGTGATATCTAATGGCGAAGAAAGATGCAAATCCGAGATTGATAAGATGGGTACTGCTGCTTCAAGAATTTGACTTTGAAGTCAAAGACAAAAGAGGTTGTGAAAATCAAGTGGTTGATCATATGTCTAGGTTGGACGCAGAGAATAAAGAACTTGAGTTAGACATAAATGACTCATTCCCAGATGATAAGGTATTAGCCGCCACTCTTGATCTCATTCCTTGATTTGCTGACTTTGCTAATTTTCTTGTCAGTGAATTGATGCCTGAAGGGATGACATTCAAGCAAAGGAAGAAATCCCTTCATGATGCCTGAAAGGCAAGGAAGAAATTCCTTCATAATGTTGGGAAGTATTTCTGGGATAAACCCTATTTGTATAGGGTGTGTATTGACAACATCATCAGGCGATGTGTACCTGAAGCTGAGATGATGAGCATCTTAGAGGCATGCCATTCTTCTCTGGTAGGTGGTCACCATGGGGGTTCCCGTACTGCCCACAAGATCCTATAGAGTGGGTACTACCGGCCTACAATCCATGAGGACGCAGTCGACTTAGTTAAGAGTTGTGATGTTTGTCAGCGGCAATGAGCCATCTCTTGTCGCCATGAGCTACCAATGACAACCATTCTGGAGGTTGAATTGTTTGATGTATGGGAAATTGACTTTATGGGACCATTTGTGAGTTCCTATGAGCAGAAGTATACTGGTGGTAGTGGACTATGTATCTAAATGGGTTGAAGCAGTTGCCCTATCTGAAAATGATGGTAAAAGTGTTGTTGGCTTTCTTAAGAAGAACATACTCTCAAGGTTTGGCATACCTAGAGCTATTATCAGTGATGGAGGCTCACATTTCTGTAATAAAGTGTTTAGTGCACTTTTGGTTAAATATGGGTTTAAATAGCACAAGGTAGCAACACCATATCATCCGCAAACAAGTGGTCAAGTCGAGGTGTCGAACAAGGAGATCAAATCAATATTGACAAAGACAGTGAATGCCAATAAAACAGATTGGGCAAGGAGGTTGGATGATGCTCTGTGGGCATATCAGACAGCTTTCAAGACACCCATTAATATGTCTCCATATCAGTTGGTGTTTGGAAAGGCATGTCATTTTCCTGTTAAGCTGGAGCATAAGGCACTTTGGGCACTGAAGAAGTTAAACCTCAATTGGAGTGAAGCAACAAACTTGAGATTGGATCAGATAAATGAAATAGATGAATTCCATCTGAGGTCTTATGAGAGATCTGCATTGTACAAAGAAAGGATGAAGTTGTATCATGATAAGCACATTGAGAATAGGACCTTCAGCCACAGTGACTTAGTGCTACTTTTCAAGTCCAGGGTTCGTGTATTTCCTGGGAAGTTGAGATCCAAATGGTCTGGACCATTCAAGGTAACCCATGTATTTTAGTCGGGTGCGATTGAACTTGAAAATAACAAAGGTGAGAGGTTCAAATCCAATGGTCAGCGAGTCAAAGCATACTTGGGAGTCCCGGAGGAGGAGAAAATAATTGAGGAATGCAAGCTTGATAAAGTCTGAGTAATCAAGTAACCTACGTCACGCCGTGACGTTAAATTATGTACTGCGTGGGAGACAACCCGTGATTGTAAATGTAACAAGTAGTTTAAATTTTAGCATATTTTTCTTGTTTTTATAGTGTCACAATGTGTTTGCGTGTGCAGGAAAGAGTTGGACAAAAGAAATGAAGAGTTGGGATTCAGAAGACTTTCACGGGCACCCTCAAGAACCATGGTGCTCTTCACGATCAACATCACGGCCTGTGAAGGGTCACCAACTCCCTTAAAGGAGGTACTGGAAATTACAAAAAAATAGGGTCACGAAAGGGTTTACGGTTCGTCAGACCTTGGATGGACCATTTAGCCTCTAGTGACCCTCATGTTAGTTTTCTCGCCCAAGTAATTTTCACGGCCACTTTCACGGACCATGATGCACATCACGAGCATTATCACGGTCCGTCTTAGTTACGTCAGTAGTAACCCAGTGACCCAACCTGACCCGACCTGCACGAACTTAAAAGATTTCAAAACGTTTATTTAGTTCTCAAAGTCCCAAGGGTCAGAAGTTTTCTCTCTTTTCTCTCATCTATAATGGTTCCTAAGGCTATTAAACAGTTTCTCACCATCCATAACTCCTAAATTGATCAAGGAATGAAAATCCTAAGTCCAATATTGTCAAAAATCAACATTGCATTTCATCTCTTCCTTCCAAAGTCGAAAGTTGAACAAATATTGAAGTAAGTTTTTTACCCTACTTGATATAAGTTTGATCTTATGTAGAATCAAGTTAGAACTACAAATTTTTGTTTGATTTTGCATATTCTTACTTGATGAAGTGTTTGTTAGGTTTTAATTGTGATGGGTATTTCAAAGTTGGTTAAAATTTGTGAATATTGTTTGTGAGTATGAAGAAGTTGTGTGGGGTTAGTGATGTATGATGCTATAAGTGTGAATTTGAACCCATATTGTTAAATTACTTTGTTCCCATGTGAGTAAAGTGGTAAAATATGCTACTATTGAGAAAAGGTAAATGTTTGTATGTGGGTATGTTCGTAATAAACTAATATTGCTCTTATTTGGGTAATGGTTGGTGAGATTTGGTAGATTAGTTGCATCCATGTACGAAAATGTCTCATAAATTTGGTATTATGTGATGATAATTGATGGAATCCGACATAGAGGATATATGGGGTGAGAAATAACTGGAAAAGTTGCCCAAGTGTAAGTCCACAAAGTCCTTCACGGACCGTGAAGGGATACACGGGCTGTGAAACCACCCGTGGTCCACACATAGCAAAAGAACGGAACACTGGCTAAGTACATGAGGGCCCAAACGGACCATGGTTCACTCCATGGACTGTGAAGCCCTCCTTGAACCATAACCAGTACAGTTCATTATTGAACATTGGTACTATCTCATGTTCCCTAGGGACATCATAGACCGTGGTTCCCACTACGACCCGTGATGACCCCCGTATAGAAAAAAATCATTTTCTTTGTAGTTAATTTAGTTTTTCATTTTGAATACGTGGCCCTTCCCAATGATAAATTGGGTGATGGCATTCTTAAGGCAAGATATCACGATGTATGTACACAGAGGAAGTCTGAGTACCCGTTAGTGTGTCAGTTTACTTGGTTACATTATTAATATGTTTCAGCTTTTTTAGGTACAATGGGGCCACGAAGAAAGTCTGCACCGCCACATACCTCACCACCTCCCTCCCCAACTCAAAGTGAGAATGATGCAGAGTCTAGTAGCTCGGAGGTCCAGATAAATACTAAAGTTGAAGATCACTCCCCTCGAGCTACTAGATCACGGACGACGAGAGTTATTCTTCAGCATACTCCTTCTAGTCTGAAGAGGAAGGTAATGGGTCCGGGAGTGGTGAGGAATCTGGTAGCGATTTCGGGAGTGGTGAGGAATATGATAGCGGCTCTCAGGATAGTGCAACTGAACCTCAACCAAAATTAGGAGCGAAAAGTGAAACGGGAGCACAAAAAGAAGAAGATGCCAAAGGAGAGGATGATGATGACAACAGCAAGGCCGCGATGATCCAATATGTTCACGAACATGAATTTGACCCAGTGGTGAGAAAACAACTAATTGATTTCTATCGTTCTATGTGGACTATGGACAGGTCAGATGATTTCTTCAAGAATGGGATAGTGTCCAAGTTGGGTGGTTCTAATGGAAGGCCAGTCATACGTGAGACTAAAGTAGTGGCATCAAAAATCCAAGCATTTTTGAATATCTATAGGGTGTTCAAAATGCATAAATTTAAATGGATGAACAACTCACCTAGAGATTTTTCCCACCACATTACCAGAGAATTCTATGCCTCATATCCAGCCGCGCTGATGAACTTTATTGTAGCTACTGAAACAACAAAAAGGGGGCAGAAAAAATTTGCTGGCACATAAGGACCACTTAATTCAGTAGTGGCAAGAGGTCAATCCGTGGATATCTATGAAGACACAATCAACAGGATGCTACATGGTCCAGAATACACATAACCATCCTCAGTTGGCATGTTTGAAGGTAAGCACCATGCATTGACAAGTGAGGCTGAGATGGAGGATCCAACTTTGAGGGATCGTATCATGCGTTGGATTGCTGGGTTAATTGCCTGAGAGGGTAAGAATGAAGCATGGGTCGCAGGGACACAGGTGCAGATTACTAAGGCATCACTGTCATTTTCTACCAAGGTATGATGGGTTGTTACTCGTGCACAATTGTGGCCGACAAAAATGATAATACTTTGTCACAATCCCTCGCATCACTGGTCGCTTGCCTCATGGATGGTTACCCAGTCAATATAGGCCGAATCATCACCACAGAAAATGCGGGATAAAGCATTGAATGAGAGAGTCGGTCTACCATTTCCCTGTCTATAGGGAAACTGTGTTTACAAGCCAATATTCCTCTCAATAAGCTAGTAGACAGATGGACTGAGGTATACAAGCTCACTGCGACATCCAAAATCAAAGATGTCGCCAACTATCTTTTTGGTGCGAAAGCCGGAGCAGTGGGATCATTGGCAGTCGTACCACATGTACCACTCGACATTCCATAGGCTAAAAGAGGTCCTGAATAGGGTTAATCATCACAACCATCTGTGGGGGAACCACTACCATCAGCTTCAGCCTCCTAGATAACAGGTACTTTCATCACCATTCCTCCCTCACTTTTGAGATAATTATTGCAGATTAGAGGCAGACCCGGGCCATAGTCGACCAGATTATGCTCAAACTACCTCAGGTAGTTCACCGAGATGTGTTAGCTGTAGAGAAGCAGCTTAAAAATGAGATGCAGCCATAGTTGGCGGTACTCAAAAATAAGATGGACGGTCTTGAGGTCCATGTACAAAATCAATTACAGGCTGCCGGTTTGGTAAATGTTGAGGAGCTGAAGGCGTAGTTAGCAGTGATTCGAGCTGAGATTGCAAAACTGACCGAGAAGCCTGTCACTGTTCCCCCTTCGGTTGTTCCGGAATCCTTGATGAGCCTATTTAGTGAGCACCCTACCACTCAAATCCTTGACATATTCTGGGGCGAACTGCCCAAAGGCAAATCCGGCAAGAGAAAACACAAGGTAGGGGAGTCTGATGAGGAACAACCGACAAACCTCTCGAAGGAGGAAAGGAAGCAGCATAAGAAAGCACTCAAGGAGTCCAGGAGAAATGCTAGGAAAGAAGCAGCACTTGAGCAGCAGAGGCGAGATGCGTTGTTGGGTGGTGTTTCTAGTAGTGCGATACCAGCTCCTAGTGCTACCAGTCAGCCTGACCCAGTACATGTCTTTGGGAGTGCACCCATTGATAAGGGTACCGACACTGCTCCGACTACCGGCACCTAGTGCACCATAGGTATGACCCCTCATCACAACCCTGTATTGTTTTTATTTATTTACTTTGAGGGCAAAGTCCTTTTGTTTGGGGAGGGGGTGGTGAGCAACCTGTCATTAAGTATTAGAATGTATGGAGGTTGGCTCTGTGTTGTGTTTTGATAAATCTGTGATAATTGTGTGCTCTTTGAGTTGGGAACATGTGCTAGCAGCAGCTAAATTATGAACTATTGGTGTGTCTGAAATGATAATATGTATGTCCTTAATTGGAAAATCTAACTGTTAGGCTCTTTGTATGAAATCTTAAATACTCGCGTGTTGAACATCGCTAACTTGATACATACATTGGTAAACTAAAACATTGAAAAGTGTAAACATGTGTCATGTGAGTGTGAGATTTGTGTGAAGTCTGTCACTAGGCGCGGAAGCTAAAACTTGCCCAAGTAGTCTTGCGCGAATGTTAATCCCACTTAAAACCAAAAATAAACTACCAAATGAAAAGCATGACCCTTGAACCCTATTTTAGCCTTGAAACTAATTTTGTTCTTACCCATTGACATCATATCCTTTGGTCTCCAAAGATACGATGCCACAACTCAAGCCAAAAGCCTAAGTTGAGGGTGATTACACCCTAAGTAGAAAGGAAAAGTGTAAAAAAAAGGTTCACTCAGTCAGCTCTAAGGCACAAAGTCAAAAGACTCAATTGATCAGGAGTGATGTGCATGTTTCAAAGAATCCAGTAGTTTATAAAAAAAAAAGGAAATAAAAATGGTGGGGCTGCTGGGATGTACTGAGATGAGAAAAGATGGAATCACTCAGATAAAATTGTGTGCAGATTAAACTTTGGAGAACCAAGGTAAAATAGTCACTCACAAAACCATAAATTCCATTACCTAGCCCAAGCCTATGTTACAAGCCTATAAAGTCCTACAGTGATCCTATTCTAGTTGTTTGAAAGATAGAGCGTAGAAAACAAGGGCAGGCATATGGTCTTTTGTTCCTAGTGTTAAAAGTTCTTTGGGAGCGTAAGCGTAGAAATTAGTCCCTATTATCATGTGTGAGGGACTTCTTTGGTGTGAGGACACTATGTTTACATTTGATAGTTAAATTGTGTTGGCTGATAATGTATACGAGCATAAGCATGGTTGACTGTGAGTAATGGGATGTCATACATTGATCATTGCATGTTAGATAGATGGTTTTGGATACAAGTTATGGTTGAGATGGCTGTTGCATGCTATTATTATATCTTGGGTGTTTAAGCGTAAAATGTTTTGTATTTCTTATCACTTGAGGACAAGTAATGGTTCTAAGTTGAGGGTGTTGATGTGCCGTGAAATCTTGACCCATTTGATGCTCAAAACTAAGGATTATTACTAGAACTTTAGTGTTTTTATGTGGATATGATGTGTTTGGTAATGTTGAACAGGTAAAACACTTGGACACGGGAGATGGAAAGAAGAAGGAAAAGATCCTGGAATATATACCACGGAGTCCCAGAAGGGTCGTGGTCATGATGACGAACCATCTGGAGGCTCGTGGAAATGAAACAGTGTTAGCAAGGCAAGTTGAGTTTGATCAAGTTAGGACCACGGAGACTATGATGGACCATGGTCTTTTCCACGGACCGTGAAGCAGCTCGTGAAGACCACGGACACCCAAATGGGTCGTGGTCCACTTGACGGTTCGTGATGGGGTTCGTGAAAGTGAACCAGTGTGAAGGCCTTGATGAAGTACGTTTGTCATGGCTAAGTAAGGACCACGGAAACCCAGACGGGTCGTGGTCCTCACAACGGTTCGTGATGCAGATTGTGAAGGAGTTCCTATGAACATGTTTTGAAGAGTTACATTTTGGATTGACTAAGTAAGGACCACGGAAGGCCTCACGGGCCGTGAAGACTGTGACAGGCCGTAGTACTGTCCGTGTAACACTTTGACATTTCAGTCCTACTTCGAGTAAGACTCTTTTTAGACAGACTATTTGAACTAATTAGGTTTAGTTTTTGAATTATCTCGTCATTGCTTGAACAGTCGACTACTTTCCTATTATTCTCTACTCTTGGTTTTATCAATTAACATTAGATCGAAACTCGAAGTTTGAGTTGGTTTTTGAATATCAAGTGTTCTTTGAATTTGCAAATATTCGTAAGTGATTTCTCTTGATGTTTTCAATACTGATTTTTGCTTATTCAACTGAAAGCATGAGTGGCTAAACACCACAACTAGGGTTGTGGGAACTATGACCGAAATCTAAGTGTAGGTTCATAAAACGAGTTGAATGTGATTGTTACTCGCAAAACATAATTCAACTTTTGGTATTCATTCATTCTAATAAGTGCATGCATTAGAATTTACATGTATATATCAATTGTTTGAGGGAAAATCGATAGTTAGGAAAAAGTCAAATTAATCTGTTGGTTTGGAGTGAAAGTTGGAGTTCGAGAGAAGAGAACTTGACACCAAAATATGCGAGGGTAAAATATGATAAACACTCTAAGACCGAGAGGATCCGAGTGGAAATTATCTAACAAGACTGAGAGGTGTTAGATACATTTAGCTCGCTTGTAATTTGCGAAGAATCAATCACCTAAAACTTGTTCACGAACCAACACTAGATGCAATGTCATGGGGAACACAACCCTGGATTCATTCATTTATCATCACATTATCAAAGTTAAAACTCTGTTACTTGTGAAAATCTGGATATTATAATAACATTGGTTACTTGAACCTTACAACCAAACCCATTTTACATTTTGTAATTACTTTCTTTAGGAAATAATAACAATAGTTGAATAAACGCGACTATAAAACTATTTTTGTAAGTAAATTCTCTATGGAATCGACCTCAACTCACGTTGAGTTCTATAAATTGACTTCAACTGTTTATACTTCTTAATTGAAGTGTAAATTTGGACGTATCATAAGGGCGTAGACGATAAGATGATATGCAAACTCCGAGTATGTGGATGGGTAAATAATATGCGAATTCCGAGCAAAGACATTGAGTCTCAAAGTGAAACTCCTCGGCTCCAATGTTTACATGTGAAGAAAAGATAAAAGAAAAACAGGAATTAGCATACATATATGGCCATGTATTAAACTGAAAAAATGAAACTTATAGCAGATAAATATTAGTAAAAAACAAAAAAAATCAGTCATGTGGATAAGGATAGGGTAAAGCTAACCAATATTAAATTAGAGCATCAATTTCTCTCTTTAATATGATTTATTTATGACCTATTAAGTGTGCAGTATCTCATAATCATGATTCTAGAGTGAAGTTAGATAAAATTTACGTCTAGAGTAGATAGAGGCAAACAACAATTGTTTTTATACAAGACTACTTATGAACTCATTTGGTTAAAAGGCTAGTTTCAAAAAATCTTAACATGATTTCCAGTAAAGAAGAATTGAGTCGAGGATTTAAAAAATTGAACATGTAACTCCAAAATTGATCGTAAGTTCATACTTTCTCACAATACAAAAGAAATAGAGTAATTGAAGCAAAGTTTAAGATATGATAAGAAAGCTAGAGTCAGATTCATGTGCATAAGTCATCTTGAAACTGTAGACGTAGAGTATGAATCACAAGCTTCGAAATGTATATTCATTTTCAATTTCAAACACATAATAATAAGAAACTAACATAGATTCCTAAGTAACAACAAACATGATCAGCAAAAACGTAAAACAAATTAAAGGCTGTCGAGATTACCGTTTGTGGGGCAGTGAACTATGGGTGTTATAAGTCTCGAATCTACTCTGTCTCAGATGACCATTAACAGCTGGAACGAGCAGTGGCGGATTGTAATTGTGGCTTTAAAGCAAAAGGCAGAGAGATATATACAACGCTAAGCCTTTAGAATAGACAAATGAGTTTTCCAAAGGATATAGGTCGCTCCCCCAAAAAGCTTGTCTGAAATAGACTACCAATGCAAGTATTTATAGATGAAAGTTGAAAGCTAAGGCTTAGAGTTCTTGAGCGGGAAATTGAGATGAAAGTGATTTTTATTCAAAATCGAGTCAAGAGACCCGTTTGAATTTTCATAGATATTGTTGTACCTAATCACCCGAAATGGTGAGATTTTATTTTGAAATTTGAAAGCACTTGCTGCATTTTTGAAGCATGGAACGAGAAAGTCTTGTTGGACGAGGACAAACTTTAGCTCGAAATGGAAGGGTAAAAGTTGTCCATGGCTGAATCATATTGGAGCTTTGCTTAAACGAGGAAAAAGAAACGACAAGGATGTGCAGACTGATTTAAGATGGGAACCCTAGTTGGAATGGTCTTTTTGACTTTGGGCTAATAAGATGTGCTGATTAAATGGGCTGCTCGTTTGAGTATAAATCGGATAGCCTTTTTCTTCTTTTAATTAATTATTTTGGACTTTTAATTTAGTAACTAATAATATATATGATGTAAAAGGTTTAGTAAGTAAGAAACTTGAAATAAAGTAATGACAATCTATTTTAAAGAAGATGACAATAAAGTACTCCCTCCATCTCATTTTATGTGGCAACATTTGACCGGGCACGGAGTTTAAGAAATAAATGAAGACTTTGAAATGTTTACCAAATTGCCCTTTAAAAAGTAGACTCACTTTTCTCTCTCCTCATAAATGTATTGGAGTATTATTTTAAGATTAAGTGGGACCAACAAGGGTAAAGGAGGAATTGTACCTTTAAATACTTACCATATAAGGAAATGTGACATTCTTTTTGGGACTGACCAAAAAGGAAATGGTGCCACATAAAATGGGATGGAGGGAGTAATAAATAGTAATGTTGATATTAAAAAATATAATTTCAAAAATAGCGAAAATGATAATAGAAAGATGATAATCATAAAAATAATAAAAGTTAAAATAATAGTAATAAAGTATCTAATAGATAATTATGGTAACAATAGTAATAAGCGAAAATAATAGCGAATATAAAGATTTCAACTTATTAGCAATTCAGAAGCTCAACGAAATAAATTAGAAGAAATGAGGGACAAAATTGGGTGTCAACACATACCTTGAGGATCAAAACCCAAAATTAATGGTGAAAACAAGACTTGATTTGAAAACCCTAGCCTTTTCTTCATTGATCTTGAGAGAGAATTTTTGAAGATAACCTTGGAGGGGATTTGGAGTTTTGAGTGTATAGGTTAGTTGGGGTGATTTTAGGGATAGAAGGGTAGTTATAGGACTTAAAATTAGGATCAAAATGACACAGTATAAGTATTAAATGCATAAGAAAAGACCCAAATACCCTTAAGAAATAACGGTTGGACGACTCTACAGTTTAGACCTACGGACCGTACTGGTCAACCGTAGGTCAAGTTACTGTCCTTAAAAATTGGTCAACTTCCTATGACACCTTTCTATGGACCGTCTAACTTCCTATGGTCCCCATCCGTAGACCTCAATAGTAACCCAAAATTTCCCTAAGTCTAGAAACTTTCTATAGATTCCATCTATGACTCGTCAAAAGTCCTACGGCTCGTCCTGCCCAAGTCTACGAATCCCTTCCTACGGATCGTAGAACTTCATACGGCCTGTAGAACTTCTTACGGTCTGTAAAAAGGACTCATAGAGCCCGCCTCAGTGTCGAAATAAAAAAAATCCCTTTTTTCGACTTCCCAATTTCTGAGGTGTTACATCAAGCTCAAAATTAAGACAAAGTAGCTCATGCATCTCAAGATCAACAATTCACCATTGAAGGCTAAGAATGGAGGAAAGGCAAGGAAACTTACGAATCTAAACGCATATTAACGAGCCTACAATCGCCCCAAGAAATCCCCCAGCCAATTCCCCCAACAACTAGTAAATGCTCACATAAATTCGAGTTTTCAAAGGCAAAAATTGAATTAAAACTTAGAGGAAATAAAGTTGTAAAACTGATATAACCACCAGCGAAGACTGTTAAAATGGTCACTTGTCCACTTAAGCGGCCCCGCTAAAGTGGCGTCTTTGCCGCTAAAGTATCTAGGCTCTCGCTGGTGGGCTCTGCTAAAGCGACTCCCTAGCCACTTAAGCGCCAACCGCTAAAGCGATGTTAGGGCCTCTAGAGTTACTAGTCTCTTGTTGGCAAGCTCCACTTAAGCGGCTTCTTGGCCGCAAAAGTCATGCCAAGGCTGCTAAAGTGGCTAAACCAGTACAATGGACCAAAAAATTTAACAAAGTCCCAATAAACTCCGCTTGGGTGCTCAGAATTGCTTCGAAAACCCATGCACACAAATGGACTATGCTACCCCCATCAAATTTGATATTTTAGACTCAATGAAATGTCAAAACTCCCAATGAAGGTCTTCTAAAAAAAATAGACCCTACACCAAAGCTCCATTTTAGCAAAAATCCATTAGGTAGCTCAAATTGAGCCCGGAAGCCTTGGGACTCGAACCAAAGGTCCTTCTAGAGCAAACTCAACGTTCCAAAGCTAACAGAACCATCAGAATTTCATTCTGACGTTGCTTACCAGAAATTTTGACCTAGGTAAACCATTTAAGTTTCAAAATCTTCAAAATCATGCAAACACTCATAAAAACCAAATGAATGACCAGGTGACTGAACTGTTAGTCTCAGCAAGTCATAAATAACTTGAGGTCGCTAGCTCTAAACGTAAAAAATATCAAAATACAGATAAAATAATTACAACTTATTAATTTGGAATTTTCAACCCTTGATGAGAATCAAGTTATAGTCCCCAATTTGTTAGGTTTTCTCTTTTGCTTTATTGTTTTGTCAGACTATGTTTGATGATAGTTTTTGTTCCTTCACTTTATATCTACAGAAGAGTGCACAAACATGTAACATTCCTAAAAAAGAACATTTTATCATTAAGGGATGTAACATGTTGTTTGTTAAACTAGCTTATAATATTAATGTCAACTTTTTTTAATCAGTATTATCAATATGTTTTTTATTCCTTCACAATTTTTCTTTCAATGAAAACTATTGCAATTTAGAAATAGTACGTCTAGATATATACTTTAAAAAATTTGTTTACATTAATATTCATTACTATATTTCATATATTATAGGAGTAACTATTATTCCAACATAAGACCTTCTATCTCTTATAGCTATTTGTTTCTAGCTTTAACTTTACATTTGAGGGAAAATAGACCTTACTTGAGTTTTCAGATCGTCACTTTGATAACTTTGAGGATGGAGGAGACCCTATAGCACCTCAATTATCAGAGCATGATTGTCGGCATATGGAGCTTTGGTCAGATTTCTCCAAGAAGCACTGTTCAGTTTCCTTTTTTTTTTTTTGTCTGATTTCTTTGTTATTTGTTTTGCTTTTTGTTTTGTTTCCTTTGGGCTTGGCGTTGTTGGGCCGAGTCTTTGTATTTTAGTCTCTCATTTTTCAGTTATAACGAATAAGTCCTTATGGTTAGTTCAATTTTAAAAAAGAAATTGAGAATCTCAACTAACTACTAAATCAAAATCTACAACTATATAGGTATGGCAACAATTATTTTTCTATGAAGTGAAACAGTTTTATAAAGCGGATAGCCGAATACGTATAAATGGATCAAACATAAAAAGTACCTCATCGAATATTGATATGTTGTGCCTTAAGACTCCTCATAAGACGAACAACTTTACTAGATCCTTTAAGGGTTATATACATGGACAAGCTGCTCAAGAATTTAAATTAAGTGATGTTAGAAAAGACAAAATCTCAAACATTCATTTTGTTTCAATTAACTTACTATGGGAAAGTAATAATTTCAAATAAATGCCAGGAACTTGGCTTTTAAAGATTGACAAATATGTTCAACACTTCCAACTGACAACTTTCTATAATTCCAAGGTTACAAGACAGTCTTGACAGTTCAGAAGCACTAATCTAAGTAGGTAACCAACAATCAGTGTATCACGATTTTTCCTAATCTATATATATATATATATATATATAAACAATCTAATGTGGCACCTCTATATGGCCTCCATTCCTATTTATCTTTTTTTTTTCTCCTTTTTTGACATTTTATCTTTGTTTTCTATTATTTATTTGTATTTAAAAAAAACTAAAAACATCTAAATACACTATCTAATTAATCATGTTTCTTTAAAACTTTCCTCACACTAATACACATTTAAGTAAATGGAAGATGAAAAGACTAAAACTTTTCATTTTTCATAATTGTTTATATTTACTTAATCTATAAAATAAAAATATTAGAGTATTTGTAACCAACAACTATGGATTCCTTCACTTTGCTCTCTTCTTCTGATGATGATAATGAATATATGGGTATCAAATTTCTTTGCTGAAATGTCCAACGAATTGTTAGGTCTTGATTCTTGTACAAAAAAAGAGTATCTTCTGATCCTTCGGAAGATATTGGTGTGAGAAGAAAGGTCATGTAACAAAAAATTCTCTTCAAAACAAAAGACTTTTTGAAAGAATGTTGTTTCTGCTGCTGAGATGTCCAACAAATTTCTAGTCTTCTGATTTCTTTACAAAAAGAGAAAGAAAGAGTATCGTGTGATCCTTCTGAAGATATAAGTGTAAGGAATATTTTCGCGTAATAAAAAGTTTCTCTTCAAAATAAAAGATTTTTTGAAAGAATGTTGTTTCCTCATAAAATTAAATGAGATGAATATTGAGAGAAAAAATCATTTTGGTTGAGAAATTTGTAGGAAGAGTGATTAGTGTTCAAAGGGTAAGAAGAATTATTTGGAGAAAGAATCAATCTATTTATGGAATTCATATCAAATTAGGAAAGAATAAGTATTCTACTAATTTCTTCTTTTTTTTCTTAATTTTGTCTTAACTTTTTTATTGTCTTTACTTAAAGTTTACTTTTTATTTATCTTTAATTAATTAAAGTTTATTGCTGACATTATTTCTTTCAACTTCTTTATTTTACTAATTTCTTTCTTCTTTTATTTGGTCTTCTTTTGGGGAAAAGGGTCTGAAAAATATTCCAACTTTTGCCGAAATTGTTGTTACGATACCAAACTTTATGGAGGACCTTTTACCCCCTGCACTATTTAATAGTGTATTTTAAAGGTATATATGTGCTCACGTGGACACATTAGTATTTAAAATGATGAAATATTTATGTGTCCACGTAGGCACATATATACATTTAAAATACACTATTAAATAGTACATGGGGATAAAAGGTCCTTTCCAAAGTTTGGTATCGTAACATCAATTTATTTTCGACCAAAATTGGAGTATTTTTCAGACCCTTTTCCCTTTTGTGTCTTAAATTAAAGTTTCTTTTATTTTTTATTTATTTTTAATGAATTTTATCTACATTTTCGACATTTTCTCTTATATTCTTGTTAAAATAATTTCTCAAAAATAAAGTTATTCTTCCAAAAGAAATTATGCCTCAATTTTATTTTATTTTTGGAGTTCTTTTTAAAAAGAAGATTCAAAGAATGATTTATTTTAAATAAAGTAAGAAAAAATATCAAACATGACCATATTTAATTCCTATCATTATCAATGCTATTAACTTCCTTTACTTTCTTCCCTTAATCTCATCATATGTTATTTATATTATTTCCTTAAATCACTTCTTTTTCTTTTTTTGTTCTTATTTTTTATATTTATCTTTAATTAATTAAAGTTTATTGCTGACATTATTTCTTTCAACTTATTCTTTATTTTACTAATTTCTTTCTTCTTTTATTTTGTCTTGCTTTTGTGTCTTTAATAAATGTTTATTTTATTTTTTATTTATTTATAATTAAATTTTAACTACATTTTTGACATTTTCCTTTTATTTTTGTTAAAATTAATTCTTAAAAATAAAGTTATTCTTCCAAAAGAAATTATGCCTCAATATTATTTTATTTTTTGGAGTTTTTTAAAAAAATAATCAAAAGACTGTTTTTTTTTTTAAGAAAATAAGAAAAAATATAAAAGATGACCATATTTATTCCTACCATTATCAATGCTATTAATTTATTTTACTTCTTCCCTTAATTTCATCATTAATGTTATTTATATTATTTCCTTAAATCACTTTTTTTATATATATATTTATCTTTAATTAATTAAAGTTTATTGCTGAAGTTATTTCTTTCAACTTCTTTATTTTACTAATTTCTTTCTTCTTTTGTTTCTTTACTTAAAGTTTATTTTATTTTTATATTTTAATTAAATTTTATCGACATTTTCCCTTATATATTTGTTAAAATAATTTCATTCTTCCAAAATTAATTATGCCTCAATTTTATTTTATTTTTTGGAGTTTTTTTTTAAAAAAAATAATTCAAAAGACTGATTTTTTAAAGAAATTAAGAAAAAATATCAAAGATGGCCATATTATTCCTATCATTATCAATGCTATTAATTTCTTTTACTTCCTTTCAACATTAATGTTATTTATATTATTTCCTTAAATCACTTTGTTTTGTTCTTTATATTTTCTATTAAAGAGTATTTTTTTAATTAAATTTTATCAACATTTTCCCGTTATATATTTATTAAAATAATTTCTCAAGAATAAAGTTATTCTTCCAAAATAAATTATGCCTCAATTTTTATTTTATTTTTTTGGAGTTTTTTTTTTATTTCAAAAGACTGATTTTTTTTATAAAAAAAAAAAAACAAAGAAAAAATATCAAAAATGATCATATTTAATTCCGATCATCATCAATGCTATTAATTTCTTTTACTTCTTTTCCTTAATCTCACCATTAATGTTATTTATATTATTTCCTTAAATCCCTTCTTTTTCTTTTTTTGTTCTTTATATTTTCTTTTATTTGTTTATTCCTAGGAACTAATTATTATAACTTCATAAAATTGCAAAAAAAACTACAGAATTTTACTTGTCTTTTTTATTTGAATTTTTTGATCATTTCTTTTGCTAAAAGATCTCTCTCTCTCTCTCTCTCTATATATATATATATATATATATATATATTCTTATG
>JAJOOR010016496.1:0-21252 GCA_036250505.1 Solanum acaule
GTGCTTTGTGGCATTTCCCTCTTTTTTGCCTTTTGCCCCCCCCCCCCCCCCCGTACTTTCATTTCTTAGATTTCTGATTGCCTACCTCAATGTAACATCCAAGACTACCTTAGTCAATGAAGTTATGTTTGCTCCAAATCTAAAATGTGTTTACATGGATAATTTATTATCAAACTGATTGCAACATAGGCCTACCTCAGGTAAAAAGAGGTTCTACATTAGGACACGTTTTGAATTTCGCCAAATTGGCTTATATATGTGTTAAACTTATATATTTGTTACATCTTTCAGTACTTCCCAAACTGACATAGTTTCCTTTTTCTTTGTTTTCTTTTCTTTTTCATCATTTATCCCCAAAAGTACATTGATTTGTGTCGACTTGCAAACTGGCTGACTCACGATACAACCTACGATCAAAAGGAAAGATGACTGATAAAGACGAGTTCAACGTTGCTGCAAATATAATGATACCTATTGAGAACCCCGAAGGTTCTCGAAGCATGACGGACATCCAAAATGAAGAGAAAATGGCTCGCATGGAGCAAGAACTCGAGATCTTGAGGGAAGAATTACGCTAAGTGCGAGACTTGGCCAAATTGTCGGCTACCACTTTCCATACTTTCAAGACGCCTATCTATTTTGCAAAGGCTGACTTGCCTTCTGCCGACTTGCCAAATCAGCCAGAACAAACTCAACACGCTCCCACTCACGGTCGAGTTCCACCAGCTTCTCCAACCGCAGTTAGGACCGTTCCCGACCTTTCCAATCACGACCCTACCATACCTACAATGCAATACTTGGGGCACATGTCGCCGCTCCCTATGAGCCACATGTTCCACCCGTATATGCCACTAGAGCTCCTACTTTTACAATGCCAGCAGTGGTTAATGTCCCGTGTGAGGTCGATCAATATGCAGAAATGGAGAAAGATACCCAGCTGAAAGAAGATGCATCGATAAATGCCCAGCTTCAGGGTCTAAGAAAGGTATTGAAAAGCTTACAAGTTACTAGAGGAATGGAGAGTCTGGATTATGATGACTTGTGCATCCATCCAGACATTGACATGCCGGTAGGGTACAAACCACTGAAGTTTGACATGTTCGATGGAAAAGGTGACCCTCATGCACATTTAAGGGCATCCTGTGACAAGTTAGTCGGTGTAGGGAGAAATGAGAAGCTGAGGATAAAGTTGTTCATCTTGAGAAGCATTGACCTAGTATACCCGCCAAGACCTTCGCAAATGGTGTGACTAGCAGGAAATGGCTGAGGACTTCATGAATCATTTAAGATTCAATACTGAAATTACTGCTGACAGATTCTCATTGGCCAATATACAGAAGAAGCCATCTGAGAATTTCCAGGAATATGCACGACGTTGGAGAACTGAGGCCGCAAGGGTGCAACCACCACTAGATGAGAGTGACCTCTCAAAGTACTTTATTCGAGCTCAAGAAGGTATCTACTTTGACAAAATGATGTCAATGATGGGCCAGAAGTTTGCAAAATTGGTCAAGATGAGAGACTTTATAGAGGAGGGTGTTAAATATGGGAAGATTCAGTCGGGCTGAATCGGGTTCCATTGACGACATAAAAAAGAAAATGGAGGATGTTTCAGCTGTCAGTTACCAACAAGGAGGACCGTCCCACCAATACCCTAGTAATCCCCAAATTGTTGCGCATACTTCATAAGTCCCATACACAGTATATAATACCCAACCACACTATAATCCACCCCGAGCACCAGCATACCAAAATCCTCCAAGACCATATGTCCCTGTCCAAGCACCAATCCACCAAAATAGACCCGCATATGCACCGAGACCACGTCCAAATCTTAAAGTTAGAAATGCTCGCACTTACACATCGCTTGCCGAACCCTACGCCCTATTGTTTGAGAGGTTGAGGACAACGGGAGTGCTGCAACCAGTTGAAGGAAAACTTCCTGATCCAATCTCTCGTAATTTTGATGGAAACAAGCGATACGCTTACCACTCGGGAATCCAAGGACACGACACATAAGATTGTTATGGGTTGAAGAATCAGATCGAGTCTTTGATCAGAAGAGGAGTAATCAAATGCACTACAGTGCCTCCCAATGTAAACAATAACCCCTTGCCAAACCATGAGAATCGGGAAGTCAACATGGTTACTCTAGATGAAGAATATGGGGCCCCTGACTGTCCAGACATAGATGAACCAGATGTCATGACATCTTCGGCGCAACATGTTATCACTGTTCAACTAAGGGAACCTCTGACTGTTCAAACATATCTCCCAGAGTTATAGTAACCATTTTAATTGCTAGAAAGGCTGAATATAACACCAAACCAGTCCCATAGGACTATCGAGCAGACGCCAAGGGCAAAATGATCGACATTACCGTAGCTCAAGGGATGACTAGGTCGGGGATGTGTTATGCCCTAGAGGATCTAAATTAAAGAGCTCTTAGAAAAAAGAATGGAATCCAAAGAAGAATGTTACGAATGTTGAGGCCGCAGAATTTTGGAAGAAGATGCAACATAAAGACTATTCAGTTGAAGAGCAGCTGAAGAAGACGCCAGCCCACATATCCATTTTGTCTTTGCTTATGAGTTCTGAAGCTCATAGAAATGCTTTGATGGAAATGTTAGACGGAGTGAACATTTTGAAAGAGACCACAAGTGAAACTTTAGCTTCAACGATTGGAAGAATAGTGGAAGTTAACAAGATTTCTTTCCATGATGATAAGTTGCCTGCAGAAGGGGCTGGGCACAACAAAACGCTTCACATCGTAGTCAAATGTTGTGACAAGATTGTGACTCGAGTTCTAATTGATGGTGGTTCTGGATGCAACATCTGTCCTTTCACCTCTCTGAAGGATTTAGGTGTTAATATGGGACAGATAAAGGAAAGTCGTGTGAAAGTTAGAGTTTTTGATGGAGCGCAAAGAAGTGTCATTGAGAGATCCATCTCACATTGCAAGTGGGGCCGACTAAATTTCCCATCTTATTTCAAGTGATGGATGTATCATCCAACTACAACCTATTGCTGGGAAGACCATGGGTTCACATGGCAAGAGTGGTTCCTTCCACTCTTCACCAATGTGTAAAGTTTGAGTGGGGTCACACAAAAGTTACCATCCACGGAGAGCTCAGTCACCCCATCCTTTCTGTTACTTCTATCCCAGTCGCTGACGAGTTAGACGAAGCCATTTTTCACACTTTGGAAATTATGCAAGCTGTAAGGGTCATTGAGGAAGCAGAGGCAGGTAATACAAAATTGTCAAGTGCAACAAAAATGGTTGCGTCAGAGATGTTGAAGTATGTATATAAGCCTAAGAATGGACTTGGACCTAAGTCCAATGGCATGGTTGAGCCGATCTAGTTGAAGCATCAGAGAGGCACCAACAGACTCGGATATGAGCCTGCCTCGGGAAGAGACTATCACGGGTCAAGCGAAACAATCTTTGTACCAGAACAAGCTTTGATTCCAGATCAAGCTGGTGTTGATGACATCGTAGAAAGAATAGGCAATCTATTCGTGGCCATGGTTGGAGTAGAGGAAGAGATAAATCTCAACAAGTTGACCATTCGTGATGCCGAACCTGGAGAAATCTTGCAGAATTGGACCATCAGCCCATCCCTGTTTCAACCAGAGTTCTGGTAGTGCGGAAAAGTAGTCTTAATTTAAAATTCGCATGATCAAATTGAGGCTTGAATCATGCCTAATCTTTTGTTGCTTGCCTCTTCTAAAAAGCTAGAATGCTTTGAAATAAAAAGTCTTTATTTTCTTTTAAAAAACATTTCCCGTTATTTTAAATATCTATTTATCTTTACTTACCTTTTGCACTTTTCAGCACTCATATTAATAAAAATCCTCGTTTAATGGTTGTGACATGTAACGAATCCACCGAGCAAGGTGAAAATGATGAACAAGATCACGAAGAGTATGATGAAAGCATGATGCCTAAAAATCTACCACATGAGATCGAGCAGGTTGAAAGTCAGATGAAACCCAATATGGATGAAACAGAGGTTGTCAACTTAGGAGATAAGGAAATCGTGAAGGAGACATGAGTCATCATACATTTGGAGGCTGAAAGAAAGCAAGAGTTAATAGAGTTGCTTAAGCAGCATGTTGATGTATTTGCTTGGTCTTATGATGACATGCCAGGATTAAGCACTGATATTGTCTCGCACAAATTACCGACTGATCCCACTTGTCTACCTGTTAAGCAAAAGACAAGAAAATTCAAGCCATATTTGAGTTTAAAGATCAATGTAACACCCCATAATTTAGTAGACTAAACTAGAGCCACAAGGTAGGGTTCTAAGGTTTTATATATGTGGTTAAGAGTCGTAGATAAGACTTTCTGTGCGTTGAATGAGGGGATTAGTAGTTGAATGTTAAGTTACATGTTAGATCATGTAGTCTAGAAGACTATCTATGGAATGATATAGGGTTGCAAGGACCTAAGCTAGCAAGTTAGAGTGAAAGAAACCATGTTCTTCAAGGGGACTTTTGGCGATGGGCACACTTGGTCGCCCAAGGGGATGAACGAGTCGCCCAATGGTTCCCCACCTCGCCTAGTGGACTTCCCAACCAGTGAGCCTACTAGAAAATTAGGTGATCCAAGGGTGCACTTGGTGAGTCGCCTAGTGCACTTGGCGAGCCCAAGTGTCCAAAGGGCAAGCTTAGACGGGCAAAGTCCAAATTTTTAAGCTTTCACTTTAAGGGTTTTCATTTGACTTAGAGTGTAGGGTCAACTTCAAATGATGATATCTCTTAGCTCAAAAATAATTAGGTGGGCCTTTACCTATCCAATTAAAGGTCTCTAAATCCTCTTTTCAACGCCACAAAGTTTGCCCAATTCCGATCTTGGAGTAAAAAATTATGCCTGAAATAGTGAAGCACTGTCAGGCTGGAAAAATGGGTGAGCCAATGGCCATTAGGCGAGTCGCCTAGTGCCCTTGGCGAGCCAAGGGGTGCAAAGGGCAAGCTTAGACGGGTTTGGTGCAAAGTTTTAAGTTTAAACTTTGTGGGTCCTTGATTCTTTTCCTAAGTTGAGTCCTTATTATTCTATTCCTTTCCTAGCAACTATATAAGGTTATTAGACCTAAGTTCACTTCAATTAAGTCATTCACCCTAGAATTTTAAGAAAACCCAAATCCCTCCTATCTCAAATATTTCTCTCTCTAAGAAGAACCTCCATTGAAGAAGAAGTTAGAGCTTGGAGCTTGGAGCTTGGATCAAGAACAAAGTCCATTGTTGAGAGCTTATGCTAGGGCTTTGATTTAAGGTATGTTAAGCTTTTCATCTATGGGTTCTTCCACCCATAGAGTCCCCTAGAATTTCCCCTAATTTGTGAAGAAGAACCCTAATCAAGCTAGGGTTACTTCCAATGTATGGGTTTTAGGTGGGTATGATTTCAAAGTGTTGGATAATACTTGTTTATGGTTGATTTGGCATTTAATTGTGATATTATGATGGAATTATGTGATTTCAATGGGTAACCCTAGTTTTCTTGATGAGTTGTATGTTTTGTGGGTTTATGCAATTAGAGGTGAAATTGAAGGTTCATGAGTAACCTTCCTAAATCAAAGTCATGTGTAGTAATTGATCATAGTTAGGATCATCTAATAATGAATTGAACTAGACTTGATTGAATAGGAATCATCTTGACTTGTAAAGTTAGAATTGAACCTTCATGATCAAGTATGACTAGAATCACCTTCTAATGAACAATATGATTGAATAGCTTGTAATTTAGACATGGACCATGATAGAATGAAGTTAGACTTGAAATTAGGGCTTGTAGCCCTCATTGTTAGGGCTTTGGGGGTAAAATCTATATAAGGTGATCTTGATTGAGTATTCTCTTTCTCTTATACACTTAGATATGAACAAGCTAGGAGAATCAAGTTCTCTCACATAGAAGGATTCTAGGTTGACTTAAGAACCTAAAATGAATCAAAGCATGTTAGACTAGAATAACTTGAAGTTGTGTTATATGATCCCTTCTTGTGTAGTTGACTTGGTAAGATAAGACCAAGATAGAATAGCTTGAAGTTGAGGCATATGTTTCCCTCCATGTATAGCTTGGCTTAGTAGGCTAAGACCAAGGTTGATAGTTTGGGATGGGGGATCTATTCTCTCCTAAAGGGATAACTTGACTTAGCATTGTAGGATGCATGTCATGGTAGCATGAGTTAGTAGTAGTCATGGTGGCCTAGGATTGAGGATTCATACTCTCCTATGGGTAGCTTGAACTAGCATTGTTAGGATGCATTCATGGTAGCTTGACTTGGTTTTGACAAGACCATTTCATGGTAGCTTTGGGATAGAGGACTTAGAAGCTCCTAAGGGTAGCTTGACTTACATTGTAAGATGCATTTAAAGGATAGCTTGAGTTAGGACTAGTCATGGTAGCTTAGGGTGAGAATCACACTCCCCTATGGATAGCTTGCATTTGTCATCTAGTACACTTGTAAGGGTAGCATGACTTAGTGGGTTTAGGACTATTTCACGGTTGCTAGGATATGACACTTGTACTTTTCCTAGAGTAGCTTGAACTTGCATGTTAGTGTGTATTCCAAGGTAGTTAGCTTAGCTTAACCTAGTTATGTTAGTAAGATGATAACATGGTCTAGCCTATTAGGGGGTTATTCCTTGGTAGCCTTGAATATAGGTAAATATGATAGATGGATTAGTCCCCAACTAGTGAACCTTCATTATAGTCTAAATGAGTACTTAGTGTGGGTAGTAGTATGGGATGCTATCCATACATTGCACAAGTAGTATGACTTAGCTTGGGTTGTTGCCATAGTTGTCTTCCAAGATATGATTGACTAAGGTGGTAGTTCCTTTGTCTATATGAAGTAAGCTTATAGTAAGACCAAAAGGAAGGTGAATATGACCAAGGTGATTTGAAGGCTATGCTTAGTGTGAAGGGTAGTATGGGATGCCTTTCATGCATTGCACAAGTATGTATTGAAGTTCCTTCGAAGTATAGTGCCCTTATGGTAGAAAGACTTCTGACTTAACTATGTACATAGACTATGATTAAGATGACTAAAAAGAGATACTTGGCTTGGGTGGTATTATGGGATGTTATTCTTGCTTTGCACTTGTATACTTTAGAGGTTACTTGAGAATCGTGCTATTATGGTAATGATGACTAAGAGTCAATTATGTTGATATTATTATGACTTATCTCCTATGCTCATTAATTATATCTTATGTTGACTTATGTTTATATGAAGCTTATGTTGGAGACCATGCTATGACTATGATGATTATATTATGTTATTATCTCTTATGCTTATGTCTTATGTTGACTAATTATTTGAGATGCTCTTATGATGTTGTGCTAGCTTTCATACTTGGTACATTTTGTACTAACACATATTGCCTACATTCTAACCAAATGTAGGGTTAGAGGCTTGAGTTGCAAGGATTTAGTAGAATTGAAGAATTGGTGAGTCCTCATAGCTTCGAGGACGAACCTTTATTTCCTTATGTCATCTCTTTATGTTTAGACTTTGTATGGGTTGCGTCCCAATGACTTTTATTCAAGAGTTTTAATAGATGGTTTGACACATGTTAATAGAAAGACTTCTGCTTGATTTTGATATAAAATGACTTTGATTGTAAAAGTTTTTAATTTCCCGTATTTTCTACTATCTTATGTTATGATTATGCTAAGGGCTTGTATGAGACCCTTTCGGGGTCAAGTATACCGTGTCACGTCTAGGGGGTGCTCTCAGGGTGTGACAATCAAGGAGGAGGTAACTAAGCAAATTGAGGCAAACGTTGTGAGGATTACAAATTACCCCACATGGTTAACCAATATTGTGCCTGTGCCAAAAAAAAGGATGGAAAGATCAGAATATGCGTAGACTATCGAGATCTCAACATGGCCCATCGTAAGGATGATTTCCCTCTTCCAAATATTCATATACTTATCGATAATTGTGCAAAACATGAGTTGCAATCATTTGTCGATTGCTTTGCAGGATATCACCAAATACTGATAAATGAAGATGATGTAGAGAAGACAGTGTTTATCACTCCATGGGAGTGTCTTGCTACAGAGTAA
Source organism: Solanum acaule (assembly GCA_036250505.1). Classification (NCBI taxonomy): domain Eukaryota; kingdom Viridiplantae; phylum Streptophyta; class Magnoliopsida; order Solanales; family Solanaceae; genus Solanum; species Solanum acaule. Next base: position 8,078 of record JAJOOR010016496.1, read on the forward strand.
GGCCATTTGGTCTCAAAAATGCCGATGCCATCTACATGAGGACCATGACTACCCTTTTCCATGATATGATCCACAAGGAAATTCAAGTGTACGTGGATGATGCCGTTATCAAATTCAAAAGAAGTTCAGACAACCTTGGATGACTTGCGAAAGTTCTTTAAGAGGTTGCGTAAGTATAATTTGAAGTTGAATCCAACAAAGTGTGCATTTGGAGTACCGCGGGAAAACTGTTGGGATTCATCGTTAGCAGGAAAGGCATAGAGTTGGATCCATCAAAGATATAAACAATCCAAGAGCTACCTCCACCCAAGACCAGGAAAGACATGATAAGTTTCTTGGGAAGACGGAATTACATCAGTCGATTCATAGCTCAATCCACATTAATTTGTGAACCCATATTCAAATTATTGAAGAAGGATGCTGCCATGAAATGGACAGAGGAATGCCAAAAGGCTTTCGATAGAATCGATGAATACTTGTCCAACCCACCAGTATTGGTCCCACCATAGCCTAGAAAGCCTTTGTTATTATATCTATCTGTTTTGGATAATGCATTTGGATGTGTATTAGGGCAGCATGATGAGACAAGAAGAAGAGAGTAAGTCATTTACTATTTGAGCAAGAAGTTCACACCATACGAGGCAAGATACACCTTGTTGGAACGAACATGTTGTGCTTTAACTTGGATCGCGCAAAAATTTAGGTATTACCTGTCTGCATACACCACGTACTTGATCTCAAGAATGGATCCACTCAAGTACATCTTTCAGAAACCCATGCCTACGGGTAAGCTGACAAAGTGGCAAATTTTGTTGAGCGAGTTTGATATTGTGTACGTAACACAGAAGGCCATCAAAGACACAAGCCCTGGTTGATCACCTCGTAGAAAATCCGGTGGACCAGGATTACAAGCCACTCACGACCTACTTCCCTGATAAAGAGGTTTTGTTTGTAGGAGAAGACATATCAGAGTCGTATGATAGAGCATCAAACTCTATTGGAGTTGGAATATGAGCAATCTTAATTTCGGAAACGGGTTAGTATTACCCAATCTTAGCTAAGATTAGGTTCTACTATACCAATACCATGACGAAATATGAAGCTTGTATTCTCGGACTCAAGATGGTCATCGACATGAACATCAAAGAACTATTGGTGATAAGAGATTCCGACTTATTGGTTCACCAGGTGCAAGGAGAATGGACCACTAAGAATATCAAGATCCTGCCTTATCTGCATTGCATTAAAGAGTTGAGCAGGAGATTCGCAAGGATTGAGTTCAAGCATGTCACTCGAGCTCAACATGAGTTTGCCGATGCTTTGGCAACATTGTCCTCGGTGATTCAACATCCAGACAAGAATTACATCGACCCTATTGATATAGAGATACATGATCAACATGCATACTGTTTTCACGTAGATGAGGAACTGGATGGAAAACCCTCATACTATGACATCAGAAGATTGATAGAAGCACAAGAATATCCTGAAAATACCACAAGCAAGCAGAAATGGACTTTGAGGAGGATGGCTAATCACTTCTTCCTTAATAGAGAAATCCTATATATGAGAACTTCAGATTTAGAATTGTTGAGGTGTGTCGACGCCGCAGAAGCGACAAGGCTTTTGGAAGAAGTACATGCAGAAACATGTGGACCTCACATGAATGGGTTCACTTTGGCAAAGAAGATTTTAAGAGCTGGATATTTTTGGATGACCATGGAGAGAGATAGCATCAGGTATGTGCAAAAGTGTCATCAATGCCAAGTGCATGGAGATTTTATACGGGTTCCACCGAATGAGCTCAATGTCATGGGTTCCCCCTGGCCATTTGCCGCTTGGGGCATGGATGTTATCGGACCTATAGAGCCTCCTGCATCAAATGGACATCGTTTCATTCTGGTAACTATCAATTATTTCACAAAATGGGTCGAAGCTTTGACATACAAGGCAGTGACTAAGAAGGTAGTGGCAGACTTTGTTCACAACAACATAGTTTGTCAATTTGGAATTCCAGAATCAATCATAACAGATAATGCGGCCAACCTCAACAGCGATCTTATGAATTAGGAAACTTGTGAAAGGTTCAAGATTGCTCATCGAAATTCCACAGTTTACCGCCCACAGATGAATGGGGCAGTTGAGGCTGCAAATAAGAATATCAAGAAGATTTTAAGGAAAATAGTGGACAATCATAGACAATGGCATGAGAAACTACCATATGATTTGCTCAGTTATCGCACCACAATCAGAACGTCAACTGGGGCAACTCCTTATATGTTGGTTTATGGTTCGGAGGCAGTAATACATGCCGAGGTGGAAATACCATCTTTAAGGATTATCCAAGAGGTTGGTCTGGATGATGCAGAATGGATACGTAGCAGGCATGAACAATTGATGCTCATCGATGAAAAGAGGATTGACGCGATTTGTTATGGACAACTCTATCAGAACAGAATGACCAAAGCATTAAACAAGAAAGTCAAACCTCAACAGTTCACACTGGGGCAATTAGTATTGAAGAAGATCTTTCCTCACCAAGGAGAAGCCAAAGGGGAATTTGCACCAAATTGGCAAGGACCCTACATGGTTCATAAAGTACTCTCTGGATGAGCAGTAATCTTAGCAGAAATGGACGACATAGTGACCACAAAGCCAATCAATTTAGATGCCATTAAGAAATACTATATCTGAAGACCTCAAGATTAGTGTGCATTTCTCGTACTTTTGCATTTTTCAATGTAACAGAACTACGTCCAAACTTGACTTCTCACGATGGGGTATGTAGGCAACCCATATCGGATCCGGCCTCCCTTAGAAAATCCAAAATCATCATTTCCATGTATTTAGAACTACGCTCGACCTGAATTCCCTCGGTTGGATACGTAGGCAATCCTTGTCGAATTTGGTCCCTTGCATTTCATATTTTTTACTTTCCTTTTGTATTTGAACTACGTCCTAACCTGATTCCGCTTGGATACGTAGGCAGCCTGATTCAGGCCCGATCATTCCATTTTATATTTTCCCCTTTTCATATTGTATTTGAACTACGTCCTGACCTGATTCCACTTGGATCCGTAGGCAGCCTGAGTCAGGCCCGGTCATTGCAATACATGTTCTTACTTTTCTCTTCATATTTTTCACTTTTCTGTTGTATCTGAACTACGTCCTGACCTGATTCCACCTGGATACCTAGGCAGCCTGAGTCAGGCCCGGTCATTCCATTGCATATTTTTCACTTTCTATTGTATCGAACTACATTACGACCTGATTCCACTTGGATACGTAGGCAGCTTGAGTCAAGCTCGGTCATTGCATTACATACTTCTATCTCTCCCACTTGTATTAGAACTACGTTACAATCTGATTCCTACTTTTGGGATACGTAGGCAGCCTGGGTCAGGCTCTATCAATGCACTGCATAATTTCCAAAAAATTTCCTCACCCTTAAGAAACACTTCCTCATAGTTGGCGTAACCTCAGAGCATGAAGAATATCGATCATCGCAATGTCTACAAAAGAGCTAGGGAAGCTTCACCAAGAGGGTAAAGCAAGAAGACTATGTTGGATATAGTCAACAAAATGGAAAGCTCGATGGACTTCGGAATATGTCATAATCTAAAACATTGGAGAATTACTATATATATACCTAATATATACGTAGTATACTTATTTTTTAGAAAAACAAGCTAATTCCTTTCAAAAAGATTTTTCTACTCTTCCACCTACCAAGTCTCTAGGTTAAGGAACTATGTGCGGGACAAAGAAGGTGCCGAAGGATTCCAGTGACGAGGCTTCAATCCGCGAATCGACACAAATCAACACCCCCTCCCAAACTAAAAAAAATTCTTTGAGTGCAGTAACACATGAATCAAGAAAAATAACATCAAGTCTAGGGGGACGACCAAAAATGCCATTCGACTTCTACAATCATGAGCCAAAATACTTTTTCCCTACTTTATTTCCCGAATGTACTTCAACTTGCATCTTATATCTAAGAACATTTCATTTAAATTTTTTGCAGGTACGCTCAAGATCCAGACCAAATACTGAAAAGAGGGTCCCCTCGTCGGAAAATAGAATAGTTAGCTTTCTATCAAAATAACTCCACCAATTGGAGACTATACATAGCAAACATCGTCAAACTCCGCCAACCGGAGGCTGTACATAGCAAATGCCACTCAAACTCCACCAACCGGAGGCTGTACATATCAAACATCATAAAACTCCGCCAATCGGAGGCCATACATAGCAAACATCGATCGAATTACGCCAAACGGAGCCTGTATATAAGCAAAAGAAGCAACACTCCGCCAATCAGAGACTAACATCGTAGCGACTTCACCAAAGCTCCACTGATCGGGGGCATGCAAGCATAGCGACACTGTCATACGCTAACAATAATATATTATATTACAAGCTTTACACAGCCGAATCCAGACTTTTATATTACAATAGCCCCGCCAAGCGAAGGTCCACATTACAAGCTTTAAACAACCGAATACAAGCTTTTATATTACAACAACCTTGTCAGTCGAGGGCCTTTACTTTACAAGTTACTTTACCTACATCACATTCACAACACAAAAAATGGGGACATCAACAATCGTTTGAACATCTACACTCTACTCTTTACATTACAATTTCAATTTATAATTTATTTTTGAATCGCAATAGGTACTTTTCACCCTTTTACATGTTTTGCCGGACAACGCATTACAACGAGGAATTCCCTCTAAGCAGCAAACTAGGACAAGTTAGTGCAATGTCAAGCATCACTAGCTACGTCAAGGATTCACTTTCAAAACTTAACTCGACTCGATCTTCAGAAGTTCAGATTTAAAGTTCACTTATAACTCTTTCTTGTCTCAGTTCATTATACCTCAACATTGGGCAGTCTTTTTGAAAATTCATCTCTCTACCATGAGTCTTCAGTAGAAACTGATACGAGACATTTCTCATTCAAGTTTCTTTAGAACTATATCCCATCCCTGGGATGAATCAAATCAATAAGCTTTTTGATTGATTCAGGGCGCAGCGAAGCCAAATTCAATCAAGGAAAGGGGGCTTACGTGTTAATCTCTTCATACCTCACCACCCAAAAAAAATAATCATTATCACCATAATTCGATACTGGGGTAAATTTTAATAAAAATTTGCTATGCTCCTACACTCTTGAACTACATATGGCCTGATTTCTCATGAAACCTGAGATATGTAGGCAACTCAGAAGCCAGAGTTCGGCCATAACTCCATAAACATTTCTTGCCAAGTTTTGTTCAAAGTGTATTTTGGTGGGTCGCCTAAAATTGGATTGTGTCAATATTTATTTTTCCACGTCTTCTTTACTCTCTTCCACGAACAAAGAAAGGGGCAAGCTGTTGACACCCAATTTCAGCTCTCCACATTTTTATTTAACTAAAGTTTTAATAATAATAATAAAAATAAAATAAAATATATATACGTTATGAAATTTTTGTAGGAATACGAAAGGATTTTTAATTATTTATTTTATTTGATAAATTTATTTCATAAATATTATTTTTATAAAAATTAAATATATGATATAAATATTACTACTTATTTTCTCATTTTTAGATTTCACGTCAAATGAATATTTTTTCTTAAGGGTTAACTCGATTTTTCTAATTAAATATAATTTATATTATTGCGATAAGTATTTTTCAAATTAGGAAGGCTTAATTAATTATTGAGTTACTAATTTAAATTAATTTTGTTTTTTTAAATGACTAATTTTATCAAATAAGCTAGTTTTGCAAAATAATTATTTTTAATTTAATAAATTTTGGTTATTTAATAAAGAAGAGGTTATAATTTAAATATATTTAATTTGAGTAAAACTTGGCAATCCAAGTCTTTTTAATTCAGTCAATCCGTGTGTGCCACGTAGGAAGCACATGAATTATGCTTTTTCAGCTTAAATCTTGACCATCCGATTTAATCCGATGGCTTTAATTAATTCATCTTTTTTAATATATATATATATAATTATTTTTAAACCCTTTATTTTATTAACCGTCCGATCAAACGATCGGACGGCCAAGATCAAACTAACGATTTTTTCCTAAACCCAAAATAGACTCTACGTTGCCCTATACTCGGTTTCTAGAAAACTCACATTCTTCTTCCCCATCACCGCCCATGGCTGTTCACCTTCTTCCCCAGACTACCTACGCTAGCTAGCTTTCTCCAAAGACGCTTATGGCCACCCAGGCTCCTCTCCCATCACTGCCACACGTGATCCCCCACCCCCTTCAATAGAGAAACGGCTCTGGGCCGCTGAAAAATGCCCCATCAGTCACTCAGTATCTCAAATAGACTTAAAAAGGTCGATTTTTGAGAGATTTTTTCTACTCCTTCATGATTTCTTTGTTTCTTCCTCTAAGATTGGTGTTTCCAAGAATTCAAAATTTGAATTCTTGGAGCCCAAATCAACTATAAAAGGAGGACTCCGGCTCTCCACGAAAATGATCCATCAACATCCATGAACGAGTAAGAACATCCAAGAATTGACGAAAAAATAATCCAAGAATCAATTGAAAAAAAGATCCAAAAACAATCCAGCGAGCTGTTTTTAGTGTTGAATTCGAGTTGAAGGAAGTTCTAAGTTAAATTCTTGACGTCGAAGCTCTTGTTTGTTACCTTATACAAGGTCAGTAGTCGTCATTATATTTTTTATATACTTTGATTTTTGGTTTCTTAAACTTTGTGGTCGTTTGAATATCCTCACTTCATATAATCTTGTATTTCTAAATGTTTCCCAGAATCTACCTCATGTAGCTTTGATTAAAAGCATCTTGTAAGTAGTCTGTATAAAGTTATGATGTTAGTATCTTGTTAGAATTGTGAATTCGAGAATGACTAATGGTTTGTCTTTCACTCCATTAACGATCAGTACACAAATGAGTTAACATGAAACTATTCCCTTTTGAGAAGACTATATGAAGTGTTAAAATAAAACCATACATACTTGGACATAGCCGTCCTAAAATTAAGTGTTAATACCATTAGAAATTCATCTTTACATGAGCTTTGTTGGCGAATAAGCATATTGTTATGTTAGTAAAGAATTGTTCTCGAATCCGCTTCAAGCTATAATTAAGTTGGCGTGAAAACTTTCTCCCTTAAGATGATTGTTGCTTGAATTGGAGTATGTCTAAAATCACTGCAAAGTTGGGTTGGGGAGCATAGTCTTTTGTATTTTCAGTCGTCTCGACTTACTGTTTCACTTGTGTATGGCTTGTTAAGTAATGTTATTCATGGACTTCTACAATTTGTGGTTGTTCTATTTAATTACACTATAAGCATAGTTATTATGTTCTAAAGTTTACAACGATAGTAGAAGAAGTGTCTGGTCAGTATTTGTTACTTGTTGTTTATCTTATTCTTAACTGATAGTTAAACGCTAGTTTATATCTCTGTCTCTCTAGGTATTTGGGTGGGTTCTATTAATTGCTGCAAATAATTAGTAACTTCATATGAAATCATGTGTCTCTGAAATCATCTATTTGCCGTCAACAAGAGTTGGTTCAAGACTAAGTTGTGAGGTTCGATGAAAAGTCACTGTCTAATGGGGCTGTAGAACTTGATAAAATGATCAATTCTAACTTGTTTCCTCCTCGTTTTTGTCAAGCATATTGCATGCTTAGATTCAAATTAAGCTAGTTTTGGATTAGTTATTCTCCAAAAAATCAAATTTAAGAGCTTTGCATTGGCTGTGTTGTTCTTTTAATTTCCTGAAAAACTTCCTCCATTTTTCTGAATGAAATTTTGATAAGTTTCTTCCTTTGTTCTCACATCTCGACAAAGTGATTAGAAGAATTATATGATAGCTTTGTAATATGAAGGATTAGATGGCTGTATTTTTCTTTCTTTTCCTCTCATAAGTTTTGACACATTATAAATTTACCTTTTCTTTACGTAAAATCAGGGACGTTAAATAAACATTCACTTATTAACTTGAGGTGGACTGAACTAACTAGAGTATACTTAATCTTGATCTATTTCCTTTCTCGTATTTCATTTATCTAGTGATACTTTGTTTTTGCTTTATAACGTGGTTAATAAGGTCATTACTCACATCCTTTATTTTGGCGACACTAACATAATAATTTTTTAAAAAAAATCAGAGTGACAGTCATATTATGTTGTGAACTGTTTCGACCAGTTCGAAATAGGTGTGAGACAGTGGCTGAGCAGCATAATGACCTTTTAATGAAAAATCATGAATCCCGTCCTACTGGAAGTTCTCCATTATCGGAGGCACACGGGGCAGAAACATATGGCTAGTCTGAAATAAGACAAAATAATCGAGGCCATGATAATATGCATAGGTGTGGCAAGAACAAAAGACGATATAATAATCGTCGAGGTGGTGGTCATAACAAAAGGGAAAACAATATGGGTTTTCAAAATAATCCTTCTAAAGGAAAGGGCGATCACTGCCATCGTTGTGGCCTTAAAGGTCACTGAAAAATGAATGTCGGGCACCTGAGCATTTTGTCAGGCTGTATCAAAATTCTTTCAAAAGAAAAGGAAATAAAGGTGATGCCTCCTCTTCTAATGCCTGAGTAGAGTTACATTTGACTCTCGAAGATGATGCTCAGGCAATGTCTTCTCAAAAATATGATGAGAATATTGAGGTAAATTTAGCATTGAAAGATGTTGCTTTTGATGGGCTCGATGATATCACTCATCATGAAGCTGGAGACTTCTTTGGGGATCGCAATTGAAGATTGATAATTGAACTGGGAAATGAATAATGTTGTTTTGAGTTTTAAAGTCTTACTTAAAGTTCATGTACTTAAATTTTCTTTTGTTAAGTTTCGTACTTCTTATTATCTATTTTTATTTTTATGAAGATAAATAAAATTTCCCAATCTTCAGTTGGATACAAGATGAGTAATGGAAATATGTGTCTTCTGGACAGTGCCACAACTCATACAATACTAAGAGAAAAGAAATATTTCTCTCATTTGATTATGAAAAAGGCATATGTTAATACAATATCCGGTAGTACAAAGTTAATTGAGGGCTCAGGAAGAGCGGCCTTATTACTACCTGGAGGAACATTATTGGAAATTAATAATGCATTGTATTGTAGTAAGTCTCAAAGAAACTTGTTAAGTTTCAAGGTTATTCGCCAAAATGGCTATCATATTGAGACTACAATTGAAGAAAAGGTGGAATACCTTTATATTACTACGATAAATGCGGAGAAGAAAATTGTGCATGAAAAATTGTCTGCACTTTCTTTTGGGTTGTACCATACAAATATTGGTACGTTTGAATCACATGCCGTAGTAAACAAAAGGTTTACTGGTTCTAATGATTTTATCATTTGGCATGACCGGTTGGGCCATCCCGATTATAATATGATGCGCAGAATAATTGAGAATTCACAAGAGCATACTTTTAAGAACCCAAATGTTCTTCAATCAAAGGAATTTTCTTGTGCTGCTTGGTCACAAGGAAAGATGGTTACCAAACCATCAATAACTAAGGTTGGAGTGGAATCTCTCGCATTTTTGGAACGGATACAGGGTGATATATGTGGGCCTATTCACCCTGCATGTGGACCATTTAAATATTATATGGTCTTAATAGATGCATCTACAAGATAATCTCATGTGTTCTTATTATCAACTCACAAAATGGCTTTTGTGAGGTTGTTGACTCCAATAATAAGGTTAAAAAGTACAATTTCTAGATTATGCAATAAAAACAATTCGTCTTGATAATGCTGGTGAGTTTACATCTCAGGCATTTAATGATTATTGTTTGTCCATTGGAATAACAGTTGAACATCCTGTTGCACATTTTCATACTCAACATGGTTTAGTAGAGTCATTGATTAAACGTCTTCAATTGATAGCTAGACCATTGTTGATGAGGACAAAGTTGCCTGTTTCGATTTGGGGGCATGCAATTTTGCATGCAGCGGCAATTGTGCACATAAGGCCAACCAATTATCATGACATCTCTCAATTACAATTGGTTTTTTGGTCAGGAGCCAAACATTTTCTTTCTTAGAATCTTTGGTTGTGCGGAATATGTTCCAATTGCTCCACCATAACGCACAAAGATGGATCCCCAAAGAAGATTGGGGATATATATTGGGTATGAATCTCGTTTTATTATAAAATATTTAGAACCTAGAACTGGAGATTTATTTACGGCAAGGTTTGGTGATTGTCATTTTGATGAATCAGTATACCCAACATTAGGGGGAGAACAAAAGCAGTTGGAAATTGAGATAAATTGGAATGCACTTTCACTGTCTCATTTAGACCCTCGAACAAATCAATGTGAACAAGTAGTTCAAAAGATAATTTATTTGCAGAATATTGCAAATCAACTGCCGGATGCATTTACTAACCTTCCACGGGTTACTAAATCATATATCCTAGTTGCTAATGCTCAAGTTTGAGTTGATGTCCCGATAGGACAAAATGTTAAGGCAAATGAGTCTGGACCACGCTTAAAACGTGGTAGACCAATTGGTTCCAAGGATAAAAATCCTCGAAAAAAAAGGAATAAATGATCAAGATGATCATAATATGGAGGCAATTGCTCATGAAGAGCTCCGAGACATAATAAATGATGACACCACAGAGGAGGGCCATGTACCTGAAAATAATGAGAATGAGGAAATCTCTGTAAATTATGTCTCGACGAGAAAAAAAGTGGAATCGAAATAATATTGTGATGGATAATATTTTTGCCTCTAATGTTACAGTTAAAATAATGCAACAAAATGAGGATTTAGAACCAAGATATGTCAATGAGTGTAGACAGAGAAATGATTGGTCAAAATGGAAGGAAGCAATTCAAACAGAATTGGCTTCACTTGAATAACGTGAAGTTTTTGGACCAATAGTCCGAACACCTGAAGGTGCAAGCCAGTGGGTTACAAATGGGTTTTTGCGCGAAAACGCAATGAAAATGGTAAAGTCGTAAGATATAAAGCACGACTTGTGGCACAAGAATTTTCGCAAAAGTCTGACATTGATTATGATGAGATGTATTCTCATGTGGTAGATACAATTACCTTTAGGTACCTAATAAATATGACAATCCATGAAAAGCTTGAAATGCATCTAATGGACGTTGTTACAGCCTATTTATATGGCTCACTAGACCACAATATTTTTATGAAAATCCCTGAAGCACTCAAAGTGTCCGAAGCATATAAAAATTCAAAAGAAAGTTGTTCAATACAGCTTCAGAAATCCTTATATGGATTGAAACAATTAGGGCGAATGTAGTATAATCGTCTTAGTGAATATTTGTTAAATGAAGGTATAAGAATGACCCCATTTGTCCTTGTATTTTTATACGAAAGTCAAAATCTGAATTTGTAATAATATCTATTTATGTTGATGACTTGAACATCATTGGAGCTCCTAAAGAGCTTTCAAAAGCTCTTAAGTGTTTGAAGAAAGAATTTGAAATGAAAGATCTTGGTAAGACAAAATTTTGCTTTGGCTTTCAGATTGAACATTTGAAAAATGAAATATTTATCCATCAATCAACATATACTGAAAAGGTTTTGAGGCGATTTTACATGAATAAATCACACCCATTGAGTACCCCGATGGTTGTGAGATCTCTTGATATAAATAAAAATTTATTTCGACCTCAAGAAAAAGATGAAGAGATTATTGGTGATGAAACACCATATCTCAGTGCTATTGGGGCACTAATGTACTTGCCAACAATACCCGACCAGATATTTCTTTCGCAGTAAGTTTATTGGCGAGATTCAACTCATGTCCAATAAAAAGACATTGGAAAGGTGTTAAACATATATTCAAATATCTTCAAGGAACAATTGATATAAGATTGTTGTATTCTAATGCATCCAAGTCAGAATTGATCGGTTATGCAGATGCGACATATTTGTCTGACCCACATAAAGCTAGATCTCAGACAGACTATTGATTCACATATGGAGGTACAACTATATCATGGTGTTTGATGAAGCAAACAATAGTTGCTACTTCTTTAACTCATGCAGCGATAATAGTCATTCATGAAGTCAGTTAAGAGTGTGTATGGTTGAGATCAATGACTCAACACATTTTGCAATTATGCGGTCTTTCTGTGCAAACAAAGACTCCAACAATATTGTATGAAGATAATGTTGCTTGCATAACTCAATTAAACTATATCAAAGGAGACCGAACAAAGCATATTTCACCTAAGTTCTTTTTCACACATGATCTTCAACAAAATGGTGAGATAAATATTCAACAGATTCGTTCGAGTGATAATCTTGCAGATTTATTCACTAAGGCATTGCCAATGTTAATATTTGAGAAGCTAAAATATAAGATTGGAATGTGTCGTCTCCAAAATATCAGATGAGTTTTTCATCAGGGGGAGTAAAATACGCGTTGTATTCTTTTTCCCTTAACCAAGGTTTTGTCCCATTGGGTTTTTCTGAAAAGGTTTTTAATGAGGCAACATTCAAGGCGTATTACAAAATGTGTGTACTCTTTTTACTTCACTAGGTTTTTTTCCACTGGGTTTTTTCTACTAAGGTTTTAACAAGACACATTATCAATAAACATTCAAGGGGGAGTGTAACAAATCCATTTAATGATGGATGTTTCTTTTGATCTATTCCTAACGTAATGTATCTATTTATTATATTAATTAAATACTATACTAACGTATTTGTCAAATGCTATAAAAGAATGGTTTGAATATCCTATAAAAGGGTAGTCTTTCACCCTTGTGAAATACAACTTGAAGAGATAAAAGAAGAGTAAAGACATAAAGACACAATCAAAGTTGTCCCGTATTTTCATAAAGACACCTTAACTTTCAAAGTGTCCTATCACCCCACAGAACTATTTAATATCTTTGTAAATAGGCCATTTTGACCCATTCCCTCGTCTATTTAGTGGCGCATGTTGCTCACTCCCTATGATGAGAAAAGACCCGACCCGACCCTGTTCTTTGAAGAAAGTCGTTTCTCCTTTTCTTTTCTTATTTCTCAACTTTCCCTAAAATCTAAAGAAATAGAAAAGTTTTCTCGTCGTGTTGTTGTTGATAATCTTGTTGTTTATGTGTCTTGGTGAAGATTCTTGGAGATTGAAGGTCTAATAGGTTAGGGCTCTACATCATATGATAAAAATCTTCTCTTT
>JAJOOR010016497.1:0-27601 GCA_036250505.1 Solanum acaule
GCATCAGATTAGTGTATCATGTATAAAATGTACATCAGATTAGTGTATCATGTATAAAATGTAATGTATCTTACTTAACGATTAATGTATCTCGCGCATCAGATTAATATATCAACGCTTATATTATTGTATCCGTTTGAGGGATTTCTGTAATTATAAACTTTTAAGGGATAGATTGTAATTTTGCCTTAAAAGTATGTGATTTCTGTAATTTGCCCAATAAATCATGGACTTGACCCATTAACCATCAACTAAATAAATTAATTATCTAAAAGTTACCCGCTAATTAATTAACCGTAATTATCGAATAGTTCAAAATTCTCAATCCAACTTCACCGACTAATCAAGAATAACTCGAGGTAACTATCGGGAGAGGTAAAATGGCAATTTATAAAAATTACAAAAATGACTAAAAACTATCTGAGAAATACTCTGAAGCAATGTCTTCTTCTACTTCAGCAAAGTAATGAGCTAATGATGAATTTTGTATTTCAAGCACATTCAAGTAATCAGATTTCATTCCCCGTAGTGAATGAAAGAAATACCACAACTTCTCTTGAAAAGACAGTATAATAAAGGATATACATGTCATTTTTGTGGTATGAAAGTCATTGCAAACAGGGACGGAGATAGGTGGAATCGAGGGGGTTCACCCGAACCCCCTTGTGAAAAAGTTACACTGTATATGTAAGGTCAAATTCTGATTTTATGGGTATATTAATTAAAATGAATCCCCTCAATAATAAAGAGAAGGATAATGGAATGGTCAAGGGGTTCAAGTTCCGCGTGGCAAGGCTGAATTCGAATCTCATCAGGCACAATAGTGTTTTTCATCTTTTTTTTATGCTTTAAAATGGCTGAGAAGTTTTGGGCCCAGATTCCCAAGACAAAATGGCACAACATGACACCCTATAGACTAAATTAGCAATAAATAACCCACTTTTAATTTTTTAGCAAGAAAAAGACTTTGTTTTATTTATTTGGCATTGAATTGTTATTTTTCTTTTCTTTTTTAAAAATGTATTTTTGTCCTCCTTATTTTTCTCAAACACACGTTTGATTGCTGCTTTTTTTCTTGAATTTTTTTTTATTGTTTTATTGTCCCTATTTTATCTCTTTTTTTTATTTTATTTTATCAACAGTTTTAAAATAGAGTTCTTCTCTTTTTTTGTCTCCTTTTTCTCTTTTCAGAATTCTTTTCATATGTATATTTGATTCTCTTCCTAATTTTCAATTCTTCTCCTTAATTCAATTTGTTTATGACAATCAGATATAACAATATGTTTTTTCATGGATACTTCTAAAAATCATCTTTATATATAATCTTATTCTTGTCCAATTAATTGTGAATTTCATGATTTGTAGAATTGAAGTTTTTGCAAAAATTTAGGTTATTCAACCTTCTTTTGTTTTCTTTCTAAAATCCTTTTCATATGTATATTTGCTTCTCTTCTAAATTTTCTCTTATTCTCCTTAATTTACTTTGTCTATGCAAATCAGATACAACTGTATGTTTATCTATTAAGCCTTCCAATAATTTCTTTTAATATATAATTATGTAGCATTTCTTGCCCCATTAATTTTGAAATTTCGTGATTTGTGGAACAAAAGTTTTTATAACTTCTTTTGGCGAAAATTCAGGTAATAGTTTTTTGAATTTTTTGTTCTCAATTTCATGGGTAAGAAAGATTCTCGTTAAATCTTCGTAAAAAATCAGAATGTTGATTTTGATGAATACAACCCAATGTATACCAATGAATTTCAATCTCAATTTAAATTAAAGTATACAAATTTATTATGTGAATACAAATCACTGAATACACGATGAATACGAACTAATGTATACATAGTGCAGTTACCGTATACATAAAAAAAATCACATGTACAATTAATGAATAAAATTTATATATGTATCATATTAATCTCATTCTTGTATTCATTATAGTAATACGTATAATTGATGGTAATATTCTTATGTATACAATATAAAGTTTATGTATACATGCTACAGTTACTGTATACATCAATAAAATTTACACGTCTATTTTTATGAATAATTTTTTGTGAATACATTTTTTTTTTTATGTATACATTATGTAATCGCAACTTTAATTATTGTATAATTTATGCATATGTATTATTACATTTTCTAATAAAATGTCATTTAATATTATATGATTAATTATTGTCGATTATGTGATAATTAATACACGTTAGAGCATTAATAATACATTTTCTTACCTTAAAAGTACTCACAATCTTTTAATAAGTTATTTAAAGAATTTTAAAAAATCCATTCCTTAAAAGTTGGTGTAACCTTTTTTTAATGGGTTAATTAATAAATATATATATTTCACTTCTTAAAAGTATACAATCAGTTTTCTAATAAACTAAGTATTGTTGATTGGTAAAAAAAAATTCATAAATTTACAATCAAATATATCTTTATGTTTCTGTTTGCGTTAATATATTTTTTAAAATAGACAGTTAAATAAAGTTGAGTTTGAGAATTTAAAGAAATTGAAAATCTAACTTCCTTAATTATAGGAGTTAAAAACAAGGAAGAAAAAACAATCCCACATCTCCTTAATTAATGCAGGTTGGTTGCACATGATTAAAAGAAAAAAACTATAAAAAGTTGGTTTTATTTCTTTTAGGCTAATACGTGCTAATTTTATTTTAGGCTATTAATTGCTAATTAATTTGGGCTATATATTGCCAATTATATATAATAGTTGTATGTCTGTGTCAATTCCTCTAAAACAAATGAAAAGGCCTCATTGGTCATCTTTTTTTTTATGCTTTAAAAGGGCTGAGAAGTTTTGGGCCCAAATTCCCAAACAAATGAAAATGCTTCATTGGTTCAATGTGAAGCTTTATTCTTTTTATTTTTCATTATTCCTTTTTATACTATTTTTTTTTCAATTTGTCTTTGTTTAAATTTATTAGTCACATTCTTTGTAAATTTTCTTTTAGATTCTTCTTATTTATATTTTTCATTTTGTTTCTACATGGTTCTCTTTATGTGTACTAAGTTGAAGAAACAATAATTTTTTATTAAATTTTAAATTGAGTTAGAAAAAATATTTATATAAAATAAAGTAAATTAAATTTAACCGAACGAAGAAATATTAAAATTGTGAATAGTTTTTTAAACAAAATCTATTTGATTTAATTTTCTTTCTTTAATTTCATTGTTTTTTTTTATTCTAAGGAGATGAAAATTAAACTAATCTTATTTGATTTATTGATCATTTGTTTTTTTACAAATGACTAACCTAGTAAATTGAATTAATTGAACGGAAAAAAAAAAGATGATGTCATTTATTTATTTTCTAAATATGTCAATTTTTACCCCTTTAAAAAATCTTGGTGATTTATATAGTAACATATGATTGAAAGGGCACTAATTCAGAATTTTTTTAATAAAAAAAATCAAAATAAAATAAAACATGACAAAACTTAAAGAGAAAAAGAGCACAAGAATTTGAAAAAAAAAACTCGATGGAGCAAGGTAAAAAGTAAGAAGAACCTAAATGTGACATAACAAGACAAGTTAAATTTAGCGAGTTAAGATTAATATTTATCTTTCCCATTTACGTATTTATTACTTTATACTTCGAACCCCTTTAGTGAACATCCTGGCTTCGTCACTGAAACTTTTTGAATAACTTATTAAAGTATCATTATAAGGTGGAAGAAAATAAATCTTGTTAAATGATTTGTACGGTTTGATTTATTAATTTCCCTGAAGGAAATACCAATTCATATATTTTCCGAAGGGAAGTGACAACTATATAAAATTACTGCTTTGATAAAAAGTATTCAAA
Source organism: Solanum acaule (assembly GCA_036250505.1). Lineage (NCBI taxonomy): Eukaryota > Viridiplantae > Streptophyta > Magnoliopsida > Solanales > Solanaceae > Solanum > Solanum acaule. The sequence goes on from JAJOOR010016497.1 coordinate 3,831, forward strand.
TGTTAATCATGAACAATTTTGGAAACTTGAAATATTAAGTATTCAACATTATTGAAGAACTAGAAGATTCTTCAAAAAAAAAATATTATATTGTTTGTTCTTATGATATGTTGATTAGACTAGCTAATATTTGAATTGGATCTCCTAAATCCTGAAAATATAGAAAGTGCATATGGGCATGTCACCTCTCATGTGATACCTTAAATATTACTAGGGTGTGGTTGGTATGGAGGAAAGCATTTTTCGAAAAATATTTTTCAATTTTCCTATGTTTGCTAGTTCAAATTGTTTGGAAATAGTTTTTCTACAAGTTCCTTAAAAGTGAGGAAAATAACTTCCCTAATGGAAGTAGGCAAACAATTTGCATAAGTGACATTCTTTGTTTATTATCTTCTTCACCCACTCAACCCTCGACCATTCCATCAAATCCTAATTTACCCACTCTCAATTGGTTTGTTATGTATGTGTATTTATATGAGAGAGTAAACTACAAATAAAGAAAGAATCAACTACTAAAGGATTGTAATCTTCGCGTAATTATAATAGAAATTAAATCACTAATGAGATACTAAGATATGGAAGATCAATCAAGAGATATATCAATATCAATCAAGAGATATCACTAATATCTTTGATGTTAAAATACCTATAGTTAGTTTGTTGGCATCATGATGATCAACTGGTGATTGTTTGTCCCTTCAGGATGTACTTGCGATATTTCCTACACCACTATTTTCTTGTTATCTTATTGAATACTTGTTTCATTATAAAGGTGGTTCCAATAATTAAAGTTTGCCAATTTGACCAAACCTTTGATAGGTGTAGTTCTCCATTATTCCATGTATATTGGTTAATTGTGAATGAAGATCTAAGGCTGAGGGTTCTTGTCTTGTTTGCAGACAAAGGCACCAATTTTGATGTTGACAGAGAAGAAAATTTCTGTTATGCCACAAAGTAACAAACTTAAGCAATAATTAGTAAGGGCTCTTATATATAAAATGTTTCTGTTATGCAACAGCAATGTCACACCCAACCATATCACATATAACCATAAAAGCCTTAGTTGGGTGTTGGTATCGTCTTAATTATAGAATGGGGTACCGTGACCTTGAATCGACAAATGCAATGGTTAGATTTTTTAATGAAGAGAACGAAGGCGAGACTGAATAACGAGCTACTATTGTTATACAAGCAGCAAGAGCGCCAAGGAATTTAAAAGGAAGGTTACTAGAAAAAAGAATTGATGGATGGCTTGAAGTATAAATTGGAAAGTTTTTACATTGATGAATCAGGTGATGATAATCGTGATGTTGAAGCAACATTGTTGGATTCAAGGCCTTTTCATGTTAAAATTGGTCTTATAATCGAAGGTATTGAGTTTCGTCCAATATGATAAGGATTCAGGATGTAGAGTTTATCATTTCTACCACGAATTCACAAATTAATAGTACAATAGTAATTAAGTTTGTAGTTAAATAGGCACTGATAAAAAGTAGAGTTTTGAGACATATATAGAGTTTAAGCAAAAGATACTGGATTCACCTAAATACGTGTTACTTGCTAGATCCGTCTCTACTCACGAACATGTTAGTATAGTGCAGATTTTATGACTTTGTTAGACTTTCTGCAAATCATACTCAATATTTTCCAAGACATTTGTTATTGGGCACTGGAGTTACAATAATGTTCGCATCAAATGAAGACGTATATAATATATTGGAATCAACTATCTCATAATAGATGAAAAATGAAAGGCAGTTATATAAAAAATTACTACCTTAACAATAACGACGAAGAAAAGTAAACTTGAAATTTCTAACTAATCCCGCAGAATCTTCAAAGAAGCAAAACTTTCAACATACAAAGGTCCTAATTTTACTGACAGTGGAAGTTCTTTCACTTCAAATTTAGTACACTCATTATTCCGCACATTGTATTCCATAAATCAACCACCATCCATTTTACATAATATGTTTCCGTTCTCCTTAACACATATGACATCACCTGCGTACCAACCAGGCTGTCCAATCAGAGAGCCAAAAATAGGAAATGTCTTGATGTTATTCCAGGTTTTCCCATTTTGTTTGGGTGACCAAATCGAAATTTCCTTGTAAAAAGTCCCGATAATACAAACATGATCACCCAAAACATGTAAATTCAAACTCAAACGTTTCTCACATTGGCGTTACAATTATTTTTTCATCCGCTAATTAAGAATAAAGATATAGTTAACCATGACAATGTAATGCTGCCTCTAACTATAGTGGAGACTACAATGTCTACCTATAGTTGAGACTACATTGAAGGTATGTTACGTTGTTGTTGTTGTCATACTTGTACTAAATAGCAAGACATCAATAAAGTTGTATATACATAATAGATTACAATTGAAACAAAATAATACTAGAAATTGCTACCTTAACTATAAGGCCAAAGAAAAGTAAACTTGAAATTTATAATTGATCCCACAAAATCTTCAAAGAAACTATACTTTCAACATACAGAGGTCCCATTTCAACCGCCAGTGGAATTTTGTTCACTTTAAATTCAGTGTATTCATTTTTCGCATGTTGTACTCAATAAGTACCATTGATGAGGATCCCCATTCACGTCTGAGCCTAAAATAGGGAACTTCCTGATGTTATTTGGGATTTCCTGTGTTTTTCGAGTAACAAAATTGATATTTTCTCACCAATAATCTCCATAACACATAAGCAATCACCCCAAGTACGTAATTTTATAAGTTTCCCACATTTACTTGGCACCAGTGTAGCAATAAATTTTTCATCTGTTAGGTTGAAAGATATAACCATTTTTTCAGTTTCCTTCATGACACCATCTGTATGACACCATTTAATAAAATTGGATCATTGTTTACGTACAACGAAAAATCAATAGGGATGGGAAAATTGTGTATTGTTCTCCACGATTGATTTTTAACAGAGTGTACTCAGAAATGTAACATGGATGCACTGTATTCCATGTAAGCACTATTACTACACATAAGACCTTGTAATCCTCCGCGACAAAATCATAGGCAAAACCATTTATATATTGGCCTCATGAAACAAGTCAATTGTTGCAACATTTAAGGCATTGGAGTTCGTTTGAATGGTTAATAAAGACCAAACCACTACATGAGCTCACTTTTAAAGAACAAATGCATCTACAACTTTGGAATCTAACACTGTTAGTCTACACGACCCAATAATTTGCTGATTTTAATTTTTTTTCTAAGTGTGAAACAGGTTACCTAACGTGTTCCATATAATTACGTGGAAAACACCCGGCTCAAAATGTGTAACAAACCACGACCTGTACCTCTATAGGATTTAATTCCAACTTCACTAAATCCCTAAGCCTCCACAGAAAATATATTACAATTAAACTTTGCAACCTACGGAACTAACTTTAATTTCTTAACTTCAAGTTATGGATTTAGATTACAACTCTTTTAATCCTAGGAACAAACTCTAATTCCTTAACTTCATGTTATGGATTTAGATTACAATTCTTGTAATCTTAGGAACTAACTCTAATTCCAAACCTTCAACACAAACCTCCCAAGGTATGTGTTCCCAACTCTTCGAGTTATCACAACCTGAAGACAACACTCCTAGTTCATGTCACGCCCCGAGGCTACCCCCTGGACGCAACACGGGACCTAGGATCACAAGTGACCCCAAGGTAACCCTGCTGGCATGACATGAGCATACTAAGAATAACAATAACTTATGTGTAAGCTAATCATGAAGGAAATCTGAAATGATGGGGAATACCCATATACTAAAACTGAATATATCAAACCTGAGAGTTTAATACAAGAGAAATATCAAACTCAAATACTAAGCTGAATCTAACTATGTCTGAAGATAGCCTCTAACTGACTAGAAGTGCTGGGACATGCCCTAGCTAAATCTAGCAAAGCTGAAACTAAAGACTAAAAGCATAAAACACAATCATATCACTCGTCCTCGAAGAATGAGGACTCACCACTGATGTTGTTGAACTGGAGATCGATAACCGATCTATGCGTGATCTGAATGCTGAGGATCAGAACCTACATCACGAGAAGATGTAGCATAGAGTATGTGTCAGTTCTTGAAAGGTACTGAGCATGTAGGATTGAGTTATACAGAACAATAACATAACTGAATCAAAGCATAAATCTGAGCAATGAAGTGAGATGAGCATGATACAAATTGAGAATAATGGACATGAAACACTGAATGCAATGACCAAGTTTATAACATGTTGAGACTGATTAATAAACCATACTGATAACATAGTAAATACAATAGAATCTGATTGAACTGTAAGGGAGATACTAATAACCGACATAAAATCACATGAACTAAATGTGGAGTCCGATGTATACGCCCGATCGAGAGGACCCAATATACCTTGCCACAGGTATAGAGGCATGCTGGAGTGATCACTAAAATGATCCCTACAGAGGGGACTTACAACCTACGGGGCATAGTTCTGGGACTTGAGGGTTACTGACCCTAGTCCACTCGGTATTAAGCTTCTCATATGACTAAGTAATTAACATTTTATGATTGTAATACTGTAGTAATGGATAGCTCAAAACTGACAGGCAAACTGAGAATGCACATTAATATACTAAAAATAATGCATTCGAAATCTGAGGCATGTTTATATGTATCTGAATTTACTGACCTAAGATGTGTAACTTATGATCTAAAAGAACTACATGGCTAGGGTTCTGAATTTATTCATGAATCTAGGCAAAACAATACTATGATGATATAATATGATTTGGATAATTCTAACAGCTGAAAACCCAACAGTTCTTATATTCAAGAAAACCTTAAGTCTAGATAATAATAAGGAAATCAAGATTCTGACTGAAAACTAGGGACCTAATGGGTGAAAGGAACCCACTATTGAAATCCCACTTACCTGGTGACGAATTCCATGGAGAAATCTTTCGATTTCGGGGATGGAACTAATTGAATCTTGTTGCGTTCTTGAACTAGGGTTGGGTCGCCTCTTTCTTCTCTCTACGCTCTAAATTTCTAAGTTTTGATTAAAGGTTTGACTTTGGTAAGTTCTAGTTATGTTTCTAGGCTAAAACTAACCAAAACCACGTAGTATAGGGTTAAACGACGTAGTTTAGGTGTCCAACGAAAGAGGAAAATACCAAAATACCCCTAACTTAAATTGCTGACGAGGCTAACCACGACCACTTCCATGGATCGTGAAAGGGACCACGTACCTTAAAGATGGTCGTGGTCTGAAGTCCAGGAGCTGGGGGTTCTGGGGTCTGGTCCACGAGCCCCTACCACGGCTCGTGTGGAGGACCACGGACCGTGAAGGTCCTCACTTGGGCTAAGGTCTGGAGGCTCAGGTCTGGGGCTACTGGATAACCTTCACAGACCACCCCACGACCCGTGTTAAGGACCACAAACCGAGCAAGTCCTCGTGGTATTCACTTGGGTGTGGGGGTCTAAGGGGCTGGCTAAGGGGGGCTACTGCCTATACGTCACGGACGCCACCACAGACCGTCGTCAAGACCATGGACCGTGAAGGTGCCCGTGGTCTGATGTCTGGGTCTGCTAAAGTCCAAATTATGACCAAGGGCAGGTCAACGAACCATGGACCCTATCACGGTCCATGAACCCTGCCGTGGTTCACTGGTTCAGGTAAGTTTTTGCAATTTTTTCTAGGTATGGTTTCGTGTTGTTACAATATCTCCCCCCTTTGGGAACATTCGTCCACGAATAAAGACTGAACAAGCTAAAATAGAGGGGATGAGCTGCAACCTGATGCTTATCGTGACCAACGACACTATCATACGATATGAGTGTCTACGATCGTCAATAATATAGTAACCCAACCGAGGGTTAGGGTCGTGTCCCAAGGGAGCGGTTTTGAGAATTAATAACCAATTAGAATTTCATTCAAGTTAGTCGTAGTTAAAGACATTTGCGATAAAATACATAGTTAATTAAAAAGAGGTGACACAAAAGTGTCAAATATCAAAGGGGTTTTTGTAACAAGTACTCAAACAGCAAAATAAACAAGAAAATCAAGTATGGGGAAAGGTTTTTGGGATGTGACCGCAATACAAGTTGAGATAAATTGCTGGGTGCATGCTTTCAATAGGAAATTTGCAAGATAATAGTGACTGGGCTAAGCTTTAAATGGTAATAAGTTCCCTCTCGGGCAACTTACCCCGTTTCAAATGTGTTCTTCTTGGACACCCATTTGCCGCATGAAGACCAGCCTACGCCTTACCCCACTCACTCTCTCGAGCTGAGTGTTAGGATATGGGACTAGGGCTCACCCTTTCGGGCTGAACCTCATGTCGACCCACTCCTTAGGCCATCAGTCTAGTGGTTTTGGTTTCACGACCTTCCACTCGGGCAAGCCGAAAACACATGGGTGGCTTTGTATTTGCAACTACAAACCCTTTATATTAAACCACAACCACTAGGTGAATTCACTATTAACATACATCTAATCTATCAACAAGCAAGACCCAACAAGAATATCAACCCATATTTGCTAAATCATACCCCAAGAATGGGGGTTTTTAGCCACACATAAAGAAATAAGAAATTATACCTAACATGATAATGAAATCAACTGGGTATAAGAAATTAAACCTAGAATTAAGCAAAGGAAAGTGCATAGAGAAATATACTATAGAATATTAATAATTTTTACTCTAAAAATGTTCCACACTTAAGACTACAATTCTAATTAGTATTTATAGTTTTCACAGATTGTGCTGCGGAAGATTGTTCAGCGACATTAGTCGAGATTGCCGATGAACTCGGTAATCCGCCTTTTGGTCAGCTCATTGCCTTCAGTGTCTTGCCTTTATCATCCTATCATTCTGGATCATTGGGCGGTACAGTGCTGCTTCGCGGAACTAATCGGCGACTCACCGACTGCTCCTTTCCTCGCCTTTTGATTCACTTACTTCAAGGCTTTGCGTACTGGAACGAAGGGCGGTTCATGTCATTTTGGCGACTCGCCAAGTTGAACTCAGCGATCCGCAGGATTCCATTTCTTGTTCTTTTCATCCCTATTTGCGCCTAAGTGGTCATGCTTCCAGTAAAACATTAAATACATGAAACTTCAGCATTTTAATCAGATATTGAGATAAAACAAGCATTCAAGGACACTATTTCTATTAAAATAAAGCCCTAAATGAGTCCAATTTGTGGACTCATCAACAACCCCAACTTAAACTTTTGCTTGTCCTCAAGCAAACTCAAGCTCAACAGTTCAAATAGGGTACCTCAAACGGTACTACACAAGACTAAATCATGAATGCACACAACAAGATGCAAGGATCACTTGTGTACTCAAAGATTAAAATTGTGACACACCATTACCAAAGATTCTCATGCTCGCAATACTTGCTACTTGTGCAAGTTCAAGCTCAACAAAAGTATCTAAACTCCCTTACGTAAAGAATGATTCCATATTCACACACAGATATGAGTCAATGTAAGATCAGGAATGAGATACAACGCTGACACTCAAAAAGAGGAAAACAATATATGCTTTAACCCATAGGTTTGCCCTTATTTTCCAATTGACTTTCGATTCGGTTACTCAAGATCACAAAGATCTTTCTAAGGCTTGTAATGGGGCCGAGTACAAAGGTATGGTCATTTAGGCTCAGTGACTTTCATCCTCGTGAGATGTGATGTTCTCAAGGCGTCCTCTTCCCTTCCTTTCTCAATTCTTCTTCAAGTGCTCATAAGTCATCCTATTATTCGTTCTCCATGTATTGCTTGGAAACCCAATTTCTTTTGCACTTTTATTGCACGACTTTCTTTTTCTTTCTTTTCTTTTTTCTTTATTTCTTTTATTTTTTTATTTTTTTTATGGAGGGTTTCCATTTTGTTTTGCAATACAATAGGTTCAGGAGGCTTTCTTGCACTTCTTGACTTTTCCTTTTCCTATTCATCACACGCCCAACTTACTTTTGGCCTAAGTTGGCTATTCACTAAACACATCTCAAGAGGATTATAGGTAGTGGATGAAAAAATTTAGGGTTTATCAAGGTTCTTCCAAAGAAAGGTAAGCCTCAAAGATGTTCAAAAGAGTTTCACACGCTCACAGGTAGGTCACAAAAATAGGTATCTGTCAAATTGGCTCACACTTTTTAAAATTGCCTAAGATCATCTCAAGAGTAAACCTTTCTAAATCAATCAGACTAACAGGGCAAATTCTAGGTTTATTCATGCAAGATTCAAAGTAATCTAATCACACAAGGCATCGATACTTCAGTCAAACAAGACTAGACACGTTCGCTAGCGTGCAACGGTCCTCACAAGAAAATCAATTCGATAAATAGCTAGTCACAACGTAATGCAAAGAGTGCACATATTGTCTATGTAACTTTATTTGGCCTCGTCGTAGCCATGCATTCATGTTTGTTCAATTGAGAGCACTATTCAAGTCATCGGTATTGATCGCAACCGAGACTTAAATTTTCGCAAAAGAACAGCCACTTTCAGCAAAAGAGGTGGCGAAAAGTTTTTTCGAAGGATCAAAATTGTTTTTGCAATTAAAACAATAGGAGCCATGAGCTCAAACATCCACAACAAAGCAGTATTTAAAACACAAACAAATAGACAACCCAAATATCCAAATAATACACAAAGGTGGGCCTCACCTCACCACAAATAAAAGCATATGTCCTCAAATGCATGTAGGAGTATCCAAAAGTTTAGACAAGTAAAGATAGAGAGAGGTGAAGGGGAATCCTGTCTACACGCTTGCTTCATCTGTCGGAGCATTGTTGCCTGCTGCATTAGCCTGAAAATCGACAATGGCCCCCCGGTTGTCATTATGGGTTACATTGTGTTCATTTGTTCTAGCTTCTGCAGCGATGTTAGCTTCAACCATTCTATCCACGTCATGGGCCACCAAGAAGGAATTTGCGGCTGTGTATAAGCCGCGCCTCCATGAAGGAATGGCGGGATCAATGGGAATTCTCCTACTGGCACTTGCTTTCTTACTCTCCCTTCTTTCTTTGGTCAGTTCTGCTATCTTTTCGTCTCTTTTGAAATCCCGTGCTCTTACATGTTGGGATGGCATGTCTCTTCCTGCAACTTTTGGTCTTCCCATTTCTGCAAAGGCTTTGGGGAAAAGTTAGAAAGTATTTAAACAGAGCAGGAGAATAGTGCACGTATAATCACCTCGCCACACTAGTTGGTGACGTGCTCACTCACTTAGGTTAGTTATTGAAATCTGTGCATAAAGGAACTAAGGGTGCAGGCAAGAAGGGCGAATTAAATGGCCTCTCGGCGAGTCGCCAAAAATATTCAGCGATAGCAGGGTTCTCGCCGATTTTTACAAATTAAATAACCTATATTTTCTTTTAATGAAAGGCAACAAGGGCAGTTAGGCGAATAGCCGAGTGATTTGGTGAGCTAAGCCTGACTCGCCAACTGACTCAACACGCCTATGTTCTACGCGATTTCCAGACTCAACCCCGCAACCATGGTCAAAGAAACTCAAGCCCCTATAGCACAAAATCACAATAAAACCCATAATAGTATCACACCGCCGCAGTAAATTAATTCAAATTAGAGCATAGTTGATTTGGATTCTACCAATTACGCAAAGATGTTAATCTATGATGTATGAAATGCCCTCAATGTAGAGATTTAGCCAAGACTTGCCAATATCAACACTATGCAAATGAGTACAATTTTACTAAATTAAAAACGGGGTTTGAATCACCAACCTTTAGTGCTGAATCAGATGCTAATGAAGTGCTAGATAGCAATGAGATCCAAATTCGCGCACAATTTGAAACTTACAATAATTTAGACTTGCAAGAAATATAAAACTAAAGTGCATGTGTGAGTTTGGTAGGATGAAGAAATGAGAGAAAATGAATGAACCAGAATATTTAAACCTATGGGCTGCAGAAACCGTCTAGTTTCTGCCCATTCAGCGATGTACATTGGGTACGCTCATTCACTCGACAAAGCGCCAATTGTCTAGTCTCTTCGCCAAATGTAACGGGACTCGAGGCTCATGTAAAGATCTCAACAGCAGTCTATATTGCAATCGCAGACATGGTTGTCGATTCGCCATTCATTTTCTGCTGAGCGCCAAGTTTTTTACAGAATCCCAGCTAACATTGCCTTGAGTCACCTGGCGGAAAGAGTCGAGCTCGCCGATATCATCGGCAATCCACCAACTAGACTTCTTGTTTGCCTCCATACATTATTTCACTCTCCTCCTTTGCTTCAACCTGTACAAACTACACACCATTATTTTCTCAAAGATACACAAAGCAATAAAGGGTTTTGGGTTGCCTCCCAAACAGTGCCTTAGTTAACGTCGTGCCCCACCTTCAAATCTCACCCTTGGGGTCGTGTCCCAAGGGACCGGTTTTGAGAATTAATAACCAATTAGAATTTCATTCAAGTTAGTCGTAGTTAAAGACATTTGCGATAAAAGACACAGTTAATTAAAAAGAGGTGACACAAAATTGTCAAATATCAAAGGGGGTTTTGTAACAAGTATTCAAACAACAAAATAAATAAGAAAATCAAGTATGGGGAAAGTTTCTTGGGATTTGACTGCAATACAAGTTGAGATAAATTGCTGGGTACATGTTTTCAATAGGAAATTTGCAAGATAATAGTAACTAGGCTAAGCTTTAAATGAAATTAAGTTCCCTTTCGGGCAACTTCCCTGTTTCAAATGGGTTCCTCTCGGACACCCATTTGCCGCATGAAGACCAGCCTACGCCTTACCCCACTCACTCTCTCGAGCTGAGTGTTAGGATATGGGACTTGGGCTACCCTCTCGGGCTGAACCTCATGTCGACCCACTCCTTAAGCCATCAGTCTAGTGGTTTTGATTTCGCGACCTCCCTCTCGAGAAAGCCGGAAACACATGAGTGGCTTTATATTTACAACTACAAACCCTTTAGATTAAACCACAACCACTAGGTGAAATCACCATTAACATACATCTAACCTATAAACAAGCAAGACCCAACAAGAATATCAACCCATATTTGCTAAATCGCACCCCAAGAATAGGGGTTTTTAGCCACACATCAAGAAATAAGAAATTATACCTAACATGATAATGAAATCAACTGGGTATAAGAAATTAAACCTTGAATTAAGCAAAGGAAAGTGAATAGAGAAGACCCACTTCTAACTTGGGGAAGAAGAACTCCTTTCTTCCAGTCTCCACAAAACCCTATCCAAACTTGAGAGAAATATACACAAAAATACTATAGACTAATAAAAAAATTTACTCTAAAAATGTTCCACACTTAAGACTACAATTCTAACTAGTATTTATAGTTTTCACATATTGTGCTGCATAGGATTGTTCGGTGACATTACTCGAGATCGCCAATGAACTCGGCGATCCACCTTTTGGTTAGCTCATCGTCTTAAGTGTCTTGCCTTTAGCATCCTCACATTCTGGATCATTGGGCGGTACAGTGCTGCTTCGCGAAACTAATCGGCGACTCACCGACTGCTCCTTTCCTCGCCTTTTGATCCACTTCCTTCAAGGATTCGCGTACTGGAACGAAGGGTGGTTCATGTAATTTCGGCAACTAGCCAACTTGAACTCGGCGATCCGCAGGATTCCATTTCTTGTTCTTTTCAGCCCTATTTGCTCCTAAGTGTCCATGCTTCCACTAAAAAACTTTAAATACCTGAAACTTCAACATTTTAATCAGATATTGAGATAAAACAAGCATTCAAGGACACTATTTCTATTAAAATAAAACCCTAAATTAGTCCAATTTGTGGACTCATCACAACCCTACCACTAAACACTAGAAACTGATTTTAGACTGAACTAAGTTCCAAGAACATGCAAATACACTGAAAATGCAAGTACAAACTGAAGGAACTAGATGCTAATACTGAAACTGTGCATGAATAACAGAAAAACTAAAGAGGAACTATTACCTCAAGCCGGAATGGAATCATAAGGAATGAGGTGAGGATCCTTTGCCTTCAAGGCTGCTTCTGCTTCCCAACTAGCTCCCTTGACGGACTGACTCATCCACAACACCTTAACTGAAGCGGCTTCTTTGTTTCTCAACCTTCGAACATAATGATCAAGAATTTCAACTGGTACCTCTTCCTAAGTGAGACTATATTTCACAACCACACTTTCTAAAGACACAATAGACGCTGGGTCACCCACACACCTCTACAACAACGAAATGTGGAAAATCGGGTGCACTACTGCTAGTTCTGTTGGCAACTCTAACTCATAAGACACTTTATTAATCCTTTTCAAGATCTTGTAAGGGCCTACATATCTGGGACTAAGCTTCCCTTTCTTGACAAATGTCATCACCCCTTTCATAGGTGACATTTTCAAGAAAACCCAATCATCAACTTGGAACTCTAATTCCCTTCTCCTTACATCTGCATAAGACTTCTAGAGACTCTAGGATGTCCTAAGTCTATCCCTGATGAGTTGCACTTTCTCTATAGCATCATGGACTGAATTTGGCCCTTTCAAGACTGCTTCACCTACTTCAAACTAACCAATGGGAGATCTACATCTACGCCCATACAATGCCTCATAATTCAAAATACTTGATTCAAATGCAAGTTCAAGCTCAACAAAGGTACTCAAATGCCATCATAACAAAAATAATTCCATATACACACACAATTTCTCAACAATTTTAATGTTCCGAAATCACATACAACTCTCACACTTACAAAGATGAACACATGCATGATTTCACCCATAGGTTTGCCCTTATTTTCCAATCAACATTCGTTTCAGCTTACTCAAGATCACAAAGGTCTTTTCACGGCTTGTAACGGGGCTGAGTGTTAAGGTATGGTCATTTAGGCTTAGTGGCTCCTACCTTCATGAAGTGTGGTCCGAACATCATTTTTTCTCGTTTTCTTTAACATTTAATTCGTGCTCATAATCCCCCCCCCCTCCATACTGAACTTCATATAAATTACTGGATACCCCATTTTTTTGCAATTTCCACCAATTTATTTCACAACTTTTTCATTCTCTTTTTGTGCTTCTTTTCTCTTTTCTTTTCTGCTCTTTTTTTACATTGAGGGGTTCCTTGTTTTTCAATACCATTACTCAAAGGGGGATTTTTCACACTTCTTGATTTTCCTTCTCTTTTCATCACACACCCAACTTAGGCTTTTGGCCTGAGTTGGCTATTCACGCAAACCACACTTCATGAAAGTTATGGGTAAATGGGTAAAGAGGGGTTACAATTGTTCAAGTGTCTTCCAAGAAAAGGATAAGACTCAATAGGGTTCAAGCAAGGTTCACACATCTTACAAGGTTGGCCACAAAAGAGGTATATTTTCAAATTGTTTCTCTCTTCAAAATTGTTGCCTAAGATCATTTCATTTGCTTGCATCACTTAGCCAACCAGACCAACGGGGAAAATTCTAGGTGTCATCACACAATTGTTCAAAGTACTCTCATCACACAAGGCATTGACACCAATATCAAACAAGACTCCACACTTTTTAGCTAGTGTGCAATGTTCATCACAAGTGACTCATTCGATAACCGGCTAGTCACAATGAGATGCTAAAAGTTCACACATTTTCTATGCAACTTCATTGGCCTCATCGTAGCCACACATTCATTTTGTTCAATTAGGAGCACTATTCTACTCATTAGTATTGATCATAACCGATACTCAAATTCGCACAAAAACAACCACAATCACACACAAAAGCGATGGCAAATTTTAAACCATTTTCATTCAAAACAACAGATCTACAAGATCAAGATGAAAACACCTATATAGATCAACACAACCCAATATTCACAAACAAAATAGAATCGCAAGAGTTAGATATGAAAATACCTCAATCGAATAACAGACTCCTACCACTCCCACAAAGAAAATCCTACATTACCCTCAATGATTAGTAGAGAACAAACACTACACAAGATAAACTAAGGACGAGAAATGGATAAAGATAAAGTATTGGCACTCAAACAAATAGAGTAGGATGAAAATAAACTTCCCTAGGCGGCCATTAGGTGAAGTCTTGTGGCAATCGCCGAATCAATCAGCGAATCGCCAAGTGGTATGCAACTCGCTGAAATTTCCAGCATGCAACCACTCCATTAAATCGATTCAACTTTAGCCAACAAACTCACAAATTAAACTTCGATAAGAGAGTTCTAAACACCACCACTCACCGATAGCGGTGCCATTTTGATTAACCTATCAACTACACCTCATCCGATACTAGGCATAGACGATCGTTAAGCAAAATAAACCCAACAAGAGAGTTGGGGTCGATAACACAGGGAGCAGTCTTATTTTGAATTCAAGTATGAAGTTAAAATAGTGATTTCCGTAGCTGAAGGAATAGAGATTATTGCAAACTATTAATAAAATTAGAAGGGTGATATCAATGTGAGGGTAAGGGGTTTTAGATCAGGAGATTATCTCAACAATTAATTAACAGAGATCAAATTAGGGAAATATGCTTGGGGGATTGACCAATATATTGCTAAACTCAACTTAATGGGTGTTAATTGATAACCAACAGTACTGACTCTTCATAGGTAAGATGAACTTAAGATGAGGTACTTTTCTCTCGAACAACTACCTCGCTTCAATTGAGTTCTATTGCACCTCAATATGCTAAGCACGGAGACCATCCCGTAACCTCACTACATTCACTATCTTGAGCTGAATACATAGAATGGATCTTGGGATTCACTCTCTCAAGCTGAACCTACCATGATCCAATAACTACGAGTGCCAACTTATCACCTTAGTTTCACACTTCTCTCTCAAGCAAGCATAAAACACTAAATTATATTGAAATAAACACACAATAGAGCAATTAAACCACATCAATAAGTAAGACCCACTTCGAATTAGAACTAAAATTGATAACAATGAACACCCATCAAGCCAAAATCAGCAATTAATCACATTGTCAAACCCCCAAGATTGGGGTTTTAGCTAATCATCATATAGAAAGAAATTCAGTACCTATTATATGTTCCATAGCTGGGTATTGAAAATCGAAGTTCTAAGATGAATAATATCTTCTCTATTAGAACACTCAATTGAAATCTCTTGCTACAAATTTCTTGAAAATTAATAAGAATAGTGTTTTTGTTCTCTCTATTTCGTTCCACAATGAGATGTGACATTTGGGGTTTATCGGCGAGGAAAGTCGGGTTTCGCCGATCGATCGTTGACTCGCAGATCATCCTTATACATCGCCTTCTTTCTTCATCCTTATACATTGCCTTCTTTCTTCACATTTTTCATCCATCAAGCACTGTAACTTTAGGTGGTCTGCATCGGGATCGCCGATCATATCTGCGATCCGCCCTTTAGTCCTTTGGCTCGCCAATTCGATTTCATCTTTTTCTCATTCAGTACATTCGGTGGAACCATTTTATCTCGCCGATTGGTTCGGCGATCCGCTGATATACAGTACAGTTCTTCCAACTTTCTCTTATATCAGGCATAGTGTACTATAAAATTAGGCGGGCTAGGGGCAACTCGGCGATTGCCCGAGTGCTCTTGGCGATCATCAGGTTTGCTTTTCCTCTCTTTCTTAGCTTGTTTTGTTCTGTTTTGCCTGTTAGTGTTCTTGCTTTGCTCCTCAATTCACATACCTATAAATCCAGGTTTTAATATCAGTCTATAGAATAAATTAGGCATTTGAGGACACTTAAACTATCAAAACAAAGCCTCAAATCAGTCCAAATCTTGGACTCATCAACAATCTCTTCTCTCTAAGAATAGTCCTCAATGCCTCGGTGTTTAGTTTATTGAGAGACCGGGGAGGAGGAACTTGTACTGGTGGCGCCTAGATCATCGTATATGCTTGAGCTACAGCTGAAAGGGGAGGAGTAATTTGAGGTACCGGGATCCTAGACTGATCATGCATCGCCTTGGAGAGAATCTCAACTCTCTGGGCCTGCAGTAGCTGGTCATCTTAAGGCTCTAAGATGTAAGCCAGAGAATCTTGATAATTCCCCTCGTTGTTTGATGTGGTGAGGTGAGTCTCGTAGACCCCCTCACTAACAGAGCTGTACTCCGGTGTTTCAACCATGGACGCCTTGCCTTTGCCTTTTCCTCCCTTGGTAGGGAGTTTGGCTGCCTTTGCTCTTGATGAAGCTGCACCCTCATCAATAACTACTTCACGTGCCTGCTTGCTGGGCGGCATATCTTTTCCGAATACGTTGGGTCTAGCCATTTATGCAAACAAATTTTAAAAAATGTTAGGAAAATTCTAGAAAAGTGCAGAAAACATGCGGTAGAAAAACTCGCCGAACAGTTCGGCAAGTCACCAAGTCACTTTGACGAGCCAAGTCGGGCACGTCGAAATTACCAACACAAATATTTCAAAAACTCAAAGCTAGTCGACGATTACCAAAGCCTTTCGGCATATTACCGACACCAATCGGTAAACTAAAAGTAGTCCGCCGAAAGTTTCAGTTTATTTTAAGGATTAGGGGCACAGAATGTCGATCAAGAAGGACAATCGATAAGCACATGCGTATTACCGAAAGTTACAGACCACAAGCTCAACAATTGGAGAAATTAAAGGCGATCTAGGGGGACTTAGGCGAGCCACCAAACCACTCGTCGAGCTTGACTTAGCTGGCCAAATGGCCCAACGTGCCAGTTTTCAACCCCTTTCTTCAAAATTCAACCCGCAGCCCATGAAAACAAAATTAGGGACCTACACTATGAATTTAAGGTGAGGCCCATACTACACATGCCTTCGGGGTACGTAAACTTCCCTCGATTTGGCAAAAAATGGCCATTTGATGTCTTTTGCCCTTAAGAATGACGTTAACCACTCCATCATTGGGCAAAATATGACATTTAGCACAATCTGGGGTTACTCATACTTCACCTCGCTAAACCCAATACAATTTCATCGCAACCCAAAAAGTTAGACTCGATTTTAAACAAGCACAACACGAGAATTAACCATTTACGCTCAATTAGGCACAAATTCAAATCATTACGGGCAATACAACATTTAACAATGATAAACTCAAACTACCCTACAATATTCAACAACAATTTACCAATTACACTCGAGTTCAACCACATATAGAGTTTGGCGTTCGGAAAACCAACCTTTATACCGAAATATGTTTGAAAAGCTAGGCGGCAAAGAGTCCAAAAGCAATCTAAGCAAAGATCCCACAGATACGAGAGTAAAAACAAGAAAATAAAGTAATCTAGTATTGGGTGAGGAAGTACGGAAGTGGAAAAGTAGGAAACTGAAAGGATTTTTGAAATTTTAAATTGTTTTTCCTTTAAAATCATTCAGTTCACGCTCCATTCAGCGATATAAGTGGTGTCCGTCGAACCACTCGGAGGTCCGTGGAGTGGTACTTTAGTCCGCCGAGTTTTACAAGACCTTCAGTCATTTGGGTGGTTCCAACGGTGGTCCAAATCGGGCTCGCTGACCTGATTTTTAGCTCGTCGAGTTTTATAGAATTTTCGAGTAAGCTGGTTGGTTCCAACAGCGGTCCAAGTTAGGCATGCCGACCTGTTCGGTGTGTCACCGATTGGACTCTTGATTCCCCAAATTACCTAATTTCCAACACTTCTCATTTTTCAACCTGCAAAATCAACACCCATTATTCAAAAACAAAATCTAAAATCATCAAAAATATGGGTTGCCTACCAAGAAGTGCCTTATTTAACATCGTGGCACGACGGAAATACCAATTTAAGCTTCATTTTTGTGCTTTGCCATTGTATCACTAGGAAACCCTCATTTTGGTCTTGGATTTATATTGGTCAAGATTTGACCCATTTGTGTTTCCAGCTGCATGATAGAGACTGGATGAGAAGTCATCGTCTAATTTAGAGTTTACACGTCCTTCATCTCTTTCAAAACTTTGTCTGAACCTTCGACCTTGTTGAGAATGCGTGAGAGCATGTCTTCCGTTCAGATATTCTCTGAGTCAGTCCTTGGATCCCTATGTTTTTTACGCTCATGAGGTGGGATGTACCTATCCTTTTCACCCTCTCTTTCCTTCCAAGTGGTGTTATGATCATGCCATTCTCTGTCACGATCTCTCCATCCTTCATCTTTGATCCAACTCGGATTTCCACCCGACCTTTGATGATTTCGACGAAAACCTCCTCCTTGATTTGCAAGGAAGTTCACTTCCACATTATACAATGCTTCAAATTGTGCCTCCTCGGTATTCGCTCCACCAACATCTACAACATTTACACTTTTCAGTTTTGCCATGTTTTGGTTTCTCTATTGATCCTTCTCAATCTTCTCCTTTGTCATTCCAAAGATGAGAGGAGACACTTGGTCTTCACGAGTGTACCATGATCTATTGATTTTGGTCATATGATCTAGGAGTTGAGATGCAACATCCCAAGGTTATTACATTATACCACCAGGAACAAGTTGATCAGAAACTCCTTTGTTCAATGAGTCAAGACTCCTATAAAAGTATTGCAACAAGACATCATGGGGCAGGCCACGAGTTGGGCACTGCAGTAATAGCTTCTGAAACCTCAGTCACGTCTCAAGGATTGGTTCACCTTCCAAGCGTTTGTACCCTTGAATGTTATCCCTTATGGTCATCATCCTTGATGGGGAAGTACCTCACATAGAAAGTAGCAGTCAACTCATCCCAAGTGGTAATGGGGTTTCTCGGAAGATCAGCAAACCACTTTGTGGCTTCTCCCATCAAAGAGAATGGAAATAATCGAAGACGAACTGATTCTTAAGAAATTTTTTTGAACGAGAAAGGTCCACAAACTTCAACAAAATTCCTAACATGCTCATGGGTTCCTCATGCGCTAGCCCTCCAAACAATCCTTTCAATTGTAGGAGTTGAAGCATTGTGCTAGTGATGTGAAAAACAACATTCCCTTCAGCCAGAGGTAGACGTATAGCTCTGTGATGCTTATCGTGACCAATGACACTAACCTATAGTACGAGTGTCTACAATCGTTGAAAATATAGTAACCCAACCAAGGGTTGGGGTCGTGTCCCAAGGGAGTGGTTTTGAGAATTAGTAGAAAAATAAAAGTAAGTTCTAACTAGTCGTAGCTAAAAATATTAAGGATTAAAATCATTGTAAATTAAAAGGGGTGACACAAAGGTGTCAAATATCAAATGGAGTTTTGTCACAAGTAGTAAAAACAACAAAAATAACAAGAAGATCAAGTATGGGGACAAGTTCTTGGGGTTTGATCGCAATACAAGTTGAGATAAATCGTTGGGACATGCTTTCGATAAGAAATTTGCAAGATAATAGTGACTAGGCTAAGCTTTAGATGGAAATAAGTTCCCTCTCACGCAACTTACCCCGTTTCAAATGCGTTCCTCTCGGACACCCATTAGCCACATGAAGACCAGTCTACGCCTTACCCCACTCACTCTATCGAGCTGAGTGTTAGGATATGGCACTAGGTCTCACCCTCTCGGGCTGAACCTTATGTCGACCCACTCCTTAGACCATCAGTCTAGCAGTCTTGGTTTCGCGACCTCTCTCTTGGGCAAGCTAAAAACACATGGATGGTTTTATATTTGCAACTACAAACCCATTAAATTAAACCATAACCACTAGGTGAAATCAGTATTAAAATACATCTAACCTATCAGCAAGCAAGACCCAACAATAATATCAACACATATTTGCTAAATCACACCCCAAGAATGGGGTTTTTAGACACACATCAAGAAATGACAAAATACACCTAAAATGATACTAAAATCAAATGGGTATAAGAAATTAAACCTTGATTTAAGCAAAGGAAGAAGAATGGAGAAGACCCACTTCCAACTTGGGGAACATGAAATCCTTGTTTCTTCAAGTCTCCCAAAAACCCTCTCCAAACTTGAGAGAAAATATCCCAAAAAGTACTATTCTATTGTGAAAATTAAAATAAATGTTCGACTCTTCTAAAATTAACAACAAGTTTAGTATTTATAGATTTCAGAAAATAGTGTTGGCAAATCTTTTGGCGAGGTTAGTCGGAATCACCGTCTTGCACTAGACTTCAGTATGGTCGTGCTCTGTGTCATTGGGCGAGTTAGTACTATTTCACAAAATTATTTGGCGAAACGCTGACTGCTCCTTTCATCGCCCTTTTGATCCTGCTCCTTCAGGTCTTCGCATACTGGAACAAAGGGCGGAGTGCGTCCCTTCGGCGAATCGTCAAGTGTGCTTGGCGATGCTTAGGCATCAGATTTTTCGTTCGTTTTAGCCTTTTTGTTCCTTTTTATGCCTAAGTGTCCATGCTTCCACTAATACTTCAAATACCTGAAACTTAAGAGTTTTCATCAGATATTGAGACAAAATAAGCATTTGAGGACACTATTTCTATCAAAATAAAGGCCTAAATGAGTCCAATTTGTGGACTCATCAACAGCACGAACTTAAACTTTTTCTTGTCTTCAAGTAAAACTCAAGTTCAATAGTTCAAATAGGATGTCTCAAACAGTGCTACACAAGACTCAATCATGAATGCACAACAAGACTCAATTTACTTATGCAAGAATCAATTGTGTATTCAAAGATTCAAGTTGTGACACACCATTACCAAAGATTTCTCATGCTCACAATACTTGCTACTACTGCAAGTTCAAGCTCAACAACAGTATTTGAATGCCCTCACACAAAGAATGATTCCATATTCACGCACAGGGGTAAATCAATTTAAGATCAGGAATAAGATGCAACGTTCACACTCAAAAGAGGAACACAATGCATGTTTTCACCCATAGGTTTGCCCTTATTTTCCAGTTAACCTTCGGTTCGGCTTGCTCATGATCAAAAAGGTCTTTCTAAGACTTGTAATGGGGCTGAGTTGAAAGGTATGGTCATTTAGGCTTAGTGACTAACGATCCTCATGAATTGTGGAGCTTTCAACACTTCTTTTTCTTCACCTTCTTCTATCAATTTTCCTTCTAGTGCTTCTAAGTCATCCTATTCTTCACTCCATGAATTGCATTTATTTTGGACTTTTATTCCATAATCTTCTTTTTCATTCTTTTCTTTTCTTTTTTCTTTTTCTCTTTTCTTTTTTTATATGGAGGTTTTCCAAAAAAAATTGCAACATCATGAGTTGAGGAGACTTTTCTTGCACTTCTTGACTTCTCTTTTTCCTTTTCACCACACCATCAACTTAAGCTTTTGGCTTAAGTTGGCTATTCGTTAAATCAAAAGTCATGAGGATTATAGGTGGTGGTTGAATAAAGGTCTGGGTTTTCACAAGGTTTCTTCCAAAGAAGGGTAAGACTCAAACGGTGTTCAAAAGAGTTTCACATGCTCATGGGTAGGCCACAAAAGAGGTATATGTCAAATTTGGCTCACACTCTTTAAAGTTGCCTAAGATCATTTCAATAGCACACCTTTCTAAATCAATCAGACTAACGGGGTAAATTCTAGGTTTATTCATGCATGGTTCAAAGTAAGCTCATCACAAGAGAAAATCAATTTGATACATGGCTAATCACAATGAGATGAAAAGACTTCACATATTGTCTATGCAACTTCATTTGGTCTCATCATAGCCGTACATTCATGTTTTGTTCAATTGTAAGCACTATTGAAGTCATCAGCATTATTCGAAACCGAGACTCAAATTTTTGCAAAAGAACAACCACATTCAACACATGAGAGGTGGCAGAAATGTGTGAAAAATTTAAAAATTTTTGAAAGGGTCAAAATCATCTTGCAATTAAAAATAAAGGGAAACGGAGCCACAAGCTCAAACAATCAAAAAGCAGTTTTAAAAACACATTTAAAAATAGACAACCCAAATATCAAAACAAAATACGAGCTTCAAATAGCACACAAAAGGTGGGCCTTACCCCACCACAAGTAAGAGTGTTTGTCCTCAAATGCAAATAATGACAGTATCCAGAGTTGAAGAAAGATAAGACACAGAAAAAGGTAAAGAAGGGTCCTGCCTATGTAGTCTCTCTATCTGTCGGGGCATCAGTGCCTGATGAATCTCCCTGCAGTAAAAAAAGGGTCCCCGGAGTATTGTTGTTTAGGTCCTCATTATTTGCCTTTGCCTTGGCATCTGCAGCAAAATTAGTTGCAATCATCTGATCTATCTCATGAGCTTCTCCGAAGGCCTGTATTGCATTAACTGAACTTCGAGCCCATGTAGGAACATTAGGGTCGACGAGAATTTGTCTCTTTACCCTAGCTTCCTTGGTATATTTCCTTTGTCTGGCTAGCTCTACTTTCTTTTCATCTCTTTTAAACTCTCGTGCTCTTACATGTCGGGGTGGCATGTCCCTTCCCGCAACTTTGGGTCTACCCATTTCTGCAAAAGCCTTCGAGAAAATTTAGACAATATTTTAAGTAGGGGTAGGGGAATTCTGGGTGTAGAATAGCTTCATCAAACCAGTTGGCGAAGTACTTATCCATTTAGGCCATTCACTGAAAATGATGCACAAAAAGTGCAGGGGTGTAGACAAAGGGCGAACAAGGAGTCTTTTGGCGAGTCACTGAGTGTGCTTAGCGGCATTAGGCTCACTGTCGAAAGTTGCAGATCGATTAGTGCATGTAGCATTCAGTTAAAGGTGAAATGGGGGCGTTAGGCGAACCGCCGACCAAATCGGCGAGTTTGTTCATCTCGCTGAACAGCCAAATGTGTCTATTTTCAACCCACGTAAAAAAAATTCAACTCAAAGCACAGTCGAATGGGAGTCCCTCAAATCACGTGAAAGCTACTGAATCATAATCCATAATACATGCAATCCCAGCAACTCAAAGACTCAGCAGAGATTTTATACTATCAATTACCATGCAAATGAGTACAAATTTTGATAAAATAACTGAGGGGTTCGATTACCAACCTTGGTGCTGAATTAGATTGTATTGACGTGCTAGGCAGCAATGCGATCCGAATCCGTGCACAATTTGACACTTAAAATACTTTAAAATGGTAGGAAGTATAAATCTAAAGTGCAGGTGTGAGTTTGATAAGATTAAAAAGTGACAGGAAATGAATGAAATAGAAAATTTTGAACCTGTGGCTTACAAAAACCGTCCAGTTTCTGCCTATTCGGCGATGTTAAGCAAGTTCGCCCATTCACTTGGCGAAGCGCCAAGTGTCTAGTTTCTTCGCCAATTGTAACAGGATCTACAACTCATGTGAGGATTCCAATCGACGATTTTCATTGAGATTGCCGACATGGTCGGCAAAGCGCCACTAATTTTTTTCAGACCGCCAAGGTTTACAGGATCCAATCTGACAATTCCTTGAGTCAGATGGTGGAAAGAATCGTGCTCGCCGATCTTTTCTGCGATCAGCTAAATGGACCTATTGCCTGCCTCCATATACTATTGCAATCTCCTCCCTTACTTTAACATGTACAAACATCACACCATTATTCTACTAGTAATTAGGAAATACTTAAAGGGTTTTGGGTTGCCTCCCAATCAGCGACTTAGTTAACGTCGTGGCACGACGCAAGTCCACCTTCAGTCCTCACTATTGGGGTTAGCCATAGTATCACTAGGAAAACCTCCTTGTTGTCTCGGCTTGAGATGAGACGAGATATGACCCATTTGGGTCTCCAACTGCTTGATCGAAATTGAATGAGAGGTGACAGTCTACCTGAGGGTAGACACGTCTTCTTTCATGCCTTTCATAATTCTGTCTAACCCTTCAACTTTGTTTAGAATACCCAAGAACATATCCTCGAACCTACCACCTTCCGAATCCTTGGGCTTCTGATGCTCGTGGGGGGGGGGGGGGGCACATATCTATCCTTCTCCCC
>JAJOOR010016498.1:0-30938 GCA_036250505.1 Solanum acaule
AAGATGAGAAAATTAACTAGGGTATACGTGTTCACCACAAGCTCATAACTCAGTAATCCTAGTAATAGCAATCATTTCCTAGTGTATTACATGCAAAGTGATAAGTTAGGTATCTCTAAATCCTTGGTCCGGCATCTAGAGAATTTCACCCTTACATTTATCTCATATTAGACATCATAATCGATGTTTGGCTTAGTTATTACTTCGCACCAATCGACACTAGCCTATTAGATAGAATCACACTAAATCTATGTTGATAATTCTTTTCTTGTTGATTACCTCCTTGGTCCGGCAAGTAGCAACAAGGCGAGTTCTAACGCATGCACTCGTTAAAAAGACTTTTGAACGAAAGAATTATCAATGCATGCAAAACACTATTCAAGAATTGCTTATTTACTATTCATACTTTGTTAATCGCTCATAGATCCCACAACCCTAGTTGTGGATTTAGTTACCCATATTAGCAAGAACATAATTCATAGTTTTAGATGAAGAAATCATGAACTTACGTAAAGAGAATAATAAACCCAAAAATTCAACTTGAATTGCAAAGACAAAATCTTCAAAACGAACTTAGGAAATCAATAATTGCTAGGGTTGCAAATTAATCTCCAAAGTCACTAAGTAAAACTAGAATAATAATGTCTAACCCCTAAAAACGAGGTTTACATGCCCTATTTATAGAAAACAAATCCTAAATTAAAAGGGAAACAAATTAAGGAAAGTTTGTTCAGGCACGCGTCTTCATTCCACGAGACTGACTTACGGACCGTTAATGGATCTACGGTCCATAAGTCCCTTCCGTCAGCCAGGACTTAGAAAATATTTCAGCTTCCAAAAATCAGCTTCTCTGAAGGAAACGACGGACTTGCAGTACGGACCGTAGATCGATCTACGGTCCGTCAATCCCCTCCGTAGCTCCACACTTAGAATCTTCAAAAATCAGGTACTGGAACCCTCGCAGTATCAATCTACAGATCAACAGTACGGTCCGTAGATTGATCTACGGACCGTCAATGTACACCGTGGTTCCACACTTGGTCAGATTTCCCTGATTTGTCTTCCATACCTTGCCTGCTGATCTACGGTCATCACCTATGGACCGTCAATCGACCTACGGTCCGTAGATCACCTCCGTGAATGCCCTATTCTGCATTTCTTTCAGCTGTCTCTATACTTCCGCGCCTGAACATCTTTCCTGCAAAATATGATAAAAACACATAAAAACCAATACAAAAAGGCCCTAGACACACACAACTTGTAAGTGAAATGTATTCGAAATACCGTAAACTCACGGTATATCAGCAGGACCCTCATACAAAATGAAATTTAGGTTAGCAAGACCCTCATACATAATGGGATTAGCAGGACCCTTCTACATAATGGGATTTAGATTAGTAGGACCCTCCTACATAATGGGATTAGCAGGACCCTCATACGTAATGGGATTTAGATTAGCAGGACCCTCCTACATAATGGGATTTATATTAGCATGACCCTCCTACATAATGGGATTAGTCAGACCCTCCTACATAATGAGATTTAGATTAGTAGGTGATTTAACGTATCAAGGACACTTCAACCAATTCTAAGTGTCAACGATCGCTAGTAAGTATAATAACCCAACTAAATGAGTTGGGGTCGAATCCCACAGGGAGTGGTACGTGTTTATTATTCAAAAGTAAAGTATGAATATGCTCAAGTCAATCATAGGAATAAACATTTATGAGTAAAACCATAATTGAAATTAATGGGTGACCCGAATGTCAAATATCAGGGTTTTTTACAAATAACACGAAAATAACAATATTGAGACGGGTTCTTGGGATATGATTGCTAATATAGACAAATGGGTGATTGCAACTGTTAGTAAATAGCTATAAATCAATGACTAAATTAGACTTTAGTGGGGATAAATTTCTCTCGAACAATTTACCGCAAATCAAGTTGGTTTTCTCGAACACCAACAAGCAAGCAAATAAGAACAACCTTCACTTTAATCCATTCACTTTCTCAAGCTGAATGTGTGGAAAAGGGTTTAGGATTCACTCTCTCAAGCTGAACCCATGACAAGCCAATACCCACAGACCATCAATTCAATAATCTTGGTTTTAAAACCTCTCTCTCTCGCAAGCCAAAAACACTAAGGTTGAATTGCATTTGCAACTACAACCCTTTAAATTAAATCACAATTACTAAATGAAATCACTTCTAAACAACATTTAAACTAACAATTAGCAATACCCACAAGCTAAATTAACTCATAATCACATAATCACACCCAAAGAATTGAGGTTTTAGCTAGACATCATAAAAAGATAGAAATCGTTACCAAATTGTGTTTCCATCAACTGGGTATGATTAATTTCGTCTTTACAAGTATGATTAATTTCGTCTTTACAAAGGTCTAAATTGAAGAATCTCAAGGACCCACTTCCAATTTCTCAAAAAAGGAAAACTTGAATTCTTCAAAGCTAAGGAAAAGTTTAGTCCCAATACTCAGAGTTCAAAACTCTCAATTCCAAAAATTGAAACTCAGATTATGATAAAAGGTCCTAAAATTAATGTTTGAAAATGTATTTATAGTCGCCAAAAATATGCTACGAAGGACCATTCGGCGCAGTAAGTCGAACTCACCGATCAACTCGGTGATTCATCCTTTGGCGAAGTTCATCGCCTTTTTACTTTGACCTTCAGCATCCTCAAGTTCTGTAACTTTGGGCGATCCAACACTGCATCGCAGAACCACTCGGCGATACGCCGACTACTCCTTTCTATTGCCAAATTGATTTTCTCCTTCAGGGCTTGGCACACTAGAACTTTAGGTGGGGTAATGGTCATTCGGTGACTCGGCAATCACCAGGCTTTCATATCTTTGCTCTTTCAGTTCGCTTCATTCCTTTTTGGAAGTTAGTGTCCATGCTTTGTTCCTAGATCCAAACAACTGAAAATCAAGTGCTTTACATCAGTTATGGGCACAAAACAAGCATTTGAGGACAAAATCTATCCAAATAAAGCCCTAAATGATTCCAAATCATGGACTCATCAGCAGGACCATCCTGGACAATGGGATTAGAAGGACCCTCCTCATAATAGGATTAGCAGGACCCTCCTACATAATGGGATTAGCAGGATTCTCCTCATAATGAGATTTAGATTAGCAGGACCCTCCTCATAATGGGATTAGCAGGACCCTCCTGGACAATGGGATTAGAAGGACCCTCCTCATAATGGGGTTAGCAGGACCCTCCTACATTATGGGATTAGCAGGACCCTCCTCATAATGGGATTTAGATTAGCAGGATCCTTCTACATAATGTGATTTAGATTAGCAGGACCCTCCTACATAATGGGATTTAGATTAGCAGGACCCTTATACATAATGGGATTTAGTTTAGCAGGACCCTCCTTTCTGATGCTATTTAACTACATATTAACTTCCTCCGGTTCTTCTTCTAGCAAGTCGACTTCAATATGAATTTCTTCTAGAAGAATTGCAAGTACTTCTTTTCTTGAGAAAGTTTTTTATATTCATCGATAACTTTCTGCAATTCCTCTGTAACCATATCTAGAGAATTCTGTAAGTTATTGGAATTTGAACAGTTAAAAGGTCTTACCTTAATTGATTCCCCTAGTGGCATGAAACATATGTTGGTGGTTTCATCATGATCATCTTCGGATTTTTCTCCTTGACTCCATGCTCCAAGATTCTTTTGATCTTCATTTCTTCGGTTGTTTCTTCATTTTCTCACCGGACAATTTTGTTTAATATGGCCTGGTTTTCCATAGTAGTAGCATCGATCATCATTTCTTTGATATTCATTATTCTTGAAACCTTATTGAGGCCTTTGTCTCAACATTTGTTTGACTCCTCAATTGATGAGGGTCATTACACTTTGAGTTTCATCTATCTCTTCTTCAACTTCAGTTGTTCTAGCAGTGAATGGACCATTTTTCTTTTATCATCTTTGTGGTATGTATTAATATGGTTATGTTCATAAGCCATAATATTTCCTCTGTGTTCATCATAAGTCATCTTTTCCAGATCACCATCTTCTGAAATGGCTGCTTTAGTTTCCCAAGATTTTGGGAGACTACTAATGAGTTTCCTGACTTGTAGTCCATTTGAGTATATCATACCCAAGGACTTGAGCTCACAAATGATTTTATTGAACCTTGAGAACATGTTCTCAACGTTTTCATCTTCTACCATTTTGAATGACTCATATTCATTCACTAGTGAACTTATTCAATCTTTCTTGACTTTGTTGGTTCCTTCATAGGTAACTTCAAGTTTGTCCCACATTTCTTTTGTTGATTCACAAGTTGAAATCTAGTCATATTCTGCTCCGCTAACTGCACAATGCAACAAACTTATTGCCCTAGCGTTAGTTTGGATTACTTATTGTTGTTCCTTTGAAACTCAAAGGATTTTGGATCAAAAGGGTTATTTGTAGCGTTCTTTCCAGTGAGTCCAAGAATTGGCTTTGGTACCTTCTTGATGACTATCCAAGGTTATTTGAAGTAACAAAAATTCTAAATCTTTCTTTCTAATGAGAGTAGTGTTGACCATTGAAGTAAGGGGGCGGTTCGAGGAGTGTCTGTCTTAAAGGAGAGCACCAGGGATTTGATAGTTCGCCATAGATCTTTGCTCACATGTGGTTAAACACTTTAACTGTGATACATGTTCTGATATCAATTGAAAGTGAAGAGGGGGTGAATTAAAAAATTCCTTTAGTTGACTTCCCATGTGGGATAGTTGACTCACCTGCAGATTAGTTTAAGATAATAGTAAATCCAATAAATAAAGGACTCGGATAATTCTATACTGGTTCGGAACACCAATGTGGTGCCTACTTGCAATCCCCTTGGGTTTCAAGAGTTTCCTTAAGAGCTTGTTGAGAACTTGGGTGTTTACAAAGTATTTCGACTTGGAGCCCTGTCTGATATGCAAATCAAATCTTCTACTTTGACAGAACCTCTACTTCTATAACCTACACTTTGATCTTTCTTTCTCTTTTCTTTTTAAATTGTATACTTATGAGAATACAATTTTTTTATGAAAAACAATAGATGATAATAGTACAAGTTCAAGTGAAGTACGTACTTCACAACTATGACTACAGGAGGTATATGTAGATAGTAGGTGGCTTGCTCTTGTAAGGAAAAACCCAAAGGTGTTTATCTCAATCAAGGATATTGAGGGAGTCCTTGATTGAGATTATTTGTTGATTCATGTCCATATTAGATATGTGTATGATCAGACCTTCCTTCTTGAGATGATCTTCTCGAATCCCAGCTTGATTTGATTCTCGTCCTTCTCTTAATAGCTTCCTTGATTCTTGGCTAGATTGCTGACTTCCTTGTTGGATTGCTGACGACTGTCCTTGCTCAATCGAATTGTTGCTAGGATTGTGGGTATCTTGAATTGATTTGGAATTCCTCTAATCATGGATTTCCTATCTTCCGTTGGATATCAGATTGTATATGCTTGGCATTGTTGTATCTTGAATTGATTTGGAATTCCTCTAATCATGGCCTTCCTCTCTTCCGTTGGATATCATATTCTACATGCTTGGCTCCTTTTCTTTTTGAATTTTTTTCCTGCAAAGGGCACGAATAATTGTTAAGAGTCATTTATCAAAATCAACTGGTTTTATGAGGTTAACAACTAGTCTTTCATAAAAAGACTAATCAAGTCACCTTCGCGAACGTGAGCCCCTGTCTGCGAACGCGAAAGGTTGAGTCCAAAGGCTTCACGAATGCGTTGCCTAGACAGTGAACTCGGAGGGTCAGCTCAATTGACCTTCACGATTGCGGTGCAAGGCCTCTGAACGCGATGATTGACTCCAATGGTCTCTGTGAACGTGGCACTAGGCTCGTGAACCTAGGGACCAAAATCACTAGTCACTGTGAACGTGGCCTGAGGTGCGTATAGGTGAAGATGAGCTGGGTGTTACAACAACTTATGCACATCAGCTAGTTTAACAAGTCCCAAAAATCCCAACATGGTGCTTGTGATTCGTTCGGAACCCCGTGTACACAAACGAAATATGTTATCCCACTAAATTTGGTATTCCAGACTCAATTGAGATATCAAGACTTCAATCCGAGTTCAAATCGATGATAGGTGGGTCACACACTCAAACTCCATTTAGCCACATTTCACAAGGTAGCTTCGAATGAACCGAAAGTTTTGAGATCCGCATCAAAGGTCCATCCTAAATCGAGGTTCCAAAGCTAACAGAACCGTCAGATTTTTATTCTAAGGTCGCTTGCCTGAAATTTTGACCGAAGTTGACTGTTTAAGTTTCAAAATCTCCAAAATATGAAAACTTGCACAAAAACCAAACGAATGACTTGAAGATGGAAATGTCAACCCAAGAAAGTCACAAATGACTTGGGGGTCTCTATAGGTAAGCTCTAAATACCGAAGAGAACACAATAAAGAAAAAATGATATGGAGGATCATTACATGGTATGGGCCCAATTATAATACAAAACTTTATTTTAATGATTTAATAATTTAATGAGATGGATTTAATTTTTCGAACGGATTTTTCTTATTTTGGGGAAGTCTCTAATTTTGTTGTTAAATAAGATTTTTAAAATTTTATTCATATTTCTCATTTAATAAAAAAAATATTGACTAAATTACTAATATCTACGATCTAATTCACTTGACAAAAATCTAGAGGACTTTTATCGTTTACATCATAAGTTTTGTAGGAATTAAATTATGCAGTACCACTTTCGATGTCTGGGATAGTTTTGACAAACTTATTTTTTACTTAAAATGTTGAAGGGATAAAGTATAAGCCAACAAATTTGAGGATAAAAATCACCTCAAAATAAGAGCCTTTGTTTGAATAACCCTTTTAAATTTACTAAGTAGTAATTTTATATTTCGTCCAACCTAAATAATAAAAAGCAAATCAAATACGTTATATATAATTGCTATTAAAACACACGCTCTTCTCCTCTCTCATGGAGTTTTGAGGGCGGTAGTCTTATGGTTGTTCTAGTTGTCTCCCAGCCTCCTGCTGGGGACAAAACACCACCACAACATATCCAAAATACTACTAATTCAACACATAAACCAACATATGTTGCACAACTTCAAGCCAATTCTTCTACCAGGCCTATATCCAAAACTGAGTTGAAACCAATTAAATTCATTCATGGAGAGCCAACCATCGAATTTACCATGGATGAAGTTAATGAATTTAGCATAGAGGAAGGACTACATCAAGCCGTTATTCTCAAATTTTCTTACGGAAAACCAGATTTACATGAATTGGGCAAGGTTATTCCAAAGCAACTCGATATTAAAGGTCATTGTAACATTGGACAACTTGAGTTTCGTCATCTCTTGATCAGGTTTGATTTATATGAAGACTTCGTTCAAGTTTTGTCGAGAAATTCTGGTTATATTAAATTCAATGGCGAAGAGTTTCTATTTAGAACGTTTCTTTGGACTATATGGTTCAATCCTAAGGAAGAAATATCGAAAGCATTAACATGGATATCTTTTCCAGATCTGCCACCAAATCTTTTTGCCAAAAAAATCACTTTTATCAATTTCTTCAGCCGTTGGGAAACCAGTTGCGGTAGATAAAGCCACTCAAGAACGTACCAGGCCAAGTACTGCTAGAGTTAAGGTCATTCTAGATCTACTGGATAAGCATCCAAAAAACATAAAGTTATTCTTCATGGACAAAGATTCAGGCAAAGTTATTGAGCATTATCAACAGTTTGTTTATGATAATCTCCCAAGTTATTGTATAGATTGTAAACAACAGGGGCGTGATGAAGATAGTTGTCGTGTGTTTCTCGGCAAGGTTAGTGCTAAAAATCAGAATGATGCAACGGATAACGGTACGGATGTGGAGCAATATCAAGGTGATGCAAGGGAGATTATAAAAGCTAAATTTCAGAGCAAAAGCAACAAAGAAGAGCAACGATAGTTGATCCCTGATGATAATTCTGGTGAAGGAAGAGACTATCAAAATAATTTGGGGGTTGTCAGGGCTGTTACTGTTGATCGAGCTGTTGCAAATACTTCTGAAGAAGCTACAAATTTTAACTCTAATAATGAAGAGAATCTAGAGAACAAAGGCAAATCGATTGAGGCCGTTAGGCGGGGTGTTGGGAAAGATGGAGTGTTGGGTTCGCCTAATGTAGTTGCGGCTAAACAAGACAACTCCATTGCAGGAAACTTCAATAACGAATGGACTTTGGTATCACATAAAAAAATGGTGTTTCTAAGTCCTCAAACAATCAGATTTTGCACCAAAACAATTCTACAGAGGTTGAGCTTGATAGAAGCAACATCGTAATTGAATGTACTCAATTTGACGTTTTGCGAGATGAGAATGTTGGACAGCAAGAAAGGATACATGGTATAGATGAATTATCTACTGAATTTGGGAGTAATTTAGGCAAATCCCAACCTGTTACTGGTGTACTTCAGCACACACAAAATTCTGCCCAGTTTGACAAAGACGTTAACAATTTGAGTCTTGTTCCTCAAGATTTGAACAAGAATAGGGAGCATGTTGATCAACAAGTTGTTTTGACACATGAAAATGAGTTCATTGTTACAGAGGAGATAGTCGGTAAAGAAATCAATCCAAATATGCCTATCATGGCTGTTTCGAATCCAGAGGAAGCTAAAAACGGTTTGAATGTTTCTAAAGAAAAACAAAAGGAAACGAGTGCTTCTAAATGGACAGATTTAGTTGAGGAAGAGGAAAACATTACTTCACCTCCTATGAGTAAGTTAAGCCCTCAAGCACCCGAATTTGTGCCTACAAGTAAGGCAAATCCATCTATGGCAATGACAGTTGATAGCTTTAAAAGAGTTTGTCCATGAACACCAAAGATATTGGAGTATTGGCTAAGAGTCATGATCCAGAGGTTATAGTTTTAGGAATTAGTCCAACTGCAGCTTATGATATTGACTTGGGAACAGACATGTCCGATGGGGATGATGAGGAAGAGATGTTGGACATATGCTTTGATAAGGTGGCCAAGGAAGGGGATCTCTCACCAAGGCAACCAAGAAGTGGAAGCAACAAAATAAAAAAGAAGGCACATGGAAGGCAACACAGTTGAGATGGTAAGGTGACTGAGGAATTTGTTCCAAGGCACCTACCAATGCGACTAGCAAAGCAAAATCATATGACAATGTCAACAACTTTAACAAGATCCAATAAATCCAAGAAGAATTGATGAACTATCAAGTGTTTTTGGACAGAGATGAAGAAGAGGATAAGAAGAAAATACCTCAAGTTACTTTTGACGGGCAAACTATCTTTTTTAGTTCATACATATATAAATCGAAGTTTGAGGCTAATAACTCAATCTTATTCTTGACTTTTATATTCTTCTATTACTTAAGTATCTTCATTTGTAATATCATTATAGAGAATACTATAAACTCTGCGATGATCATAGAATACCTAGTTTTCTCTAGCTCTTTTTTTCTTCATGCTTGTTAAGTATTAGAGTTTTATTATTGCAATAGGATCGGTAAGGTAAGTCTAGCCCCCCTTGCTTGTACTCTTCTCTTCGAAGGTTCTTTTATTATTAATGAAAATTTCTTAGTTAAAAAAAATATATAATTGCTATTTTATTTTATTTTGCTTTGAGTTTAAACTTTTTCCTATACAAATAATTGCAGTAGTAACTTTTGCATATTGAGAAATGAGAAGTGTTCAAAATACTGTGGTCCACAAGTTGTTCAAGAAAAATCCAAATAAACACAAGAGTAGAAAAACTCAACCGGCACCACTTTTTGGCTGATCTAGCTAATCAATAGAATATGGGTCGAGTGTTTGTTCAAAATTGTCAGGTTACATCTATAAAGCAATATTGTACAATATTTTTTAAAAAGCTAACAATTAAAATACCAAAAACAACCTTATTTTATTTGCATTGAGGTAAGGTCTTTTTATAATATAGTGAGTAAAATGATAAATCCACTATACTAATTATTATTTTTAATAGGTATATCAAGTCGAATTTAACAAGTAAATCCAAATAAAAGGAGTAAATGTCAAATTGTTTCACACACTTTAAAGTTGCCTAAGATCATATCAAGAGATTGCATCACTTAGTCAATCGGACCAACGGGGCAAATTCTAGCTGTCATCACAAATGGTTCACGATATGCTCATAACAGAAGGCATTGACACCAAAGTCAAACAAGACTCCACACTTTCGCTAGTGTGCACTATTTATCACAAGAGAATCAATTTGATACTTGGCTAGTCACAACAAGATGCAAAGAGTTCACATATTGACTATGCAACTTCACTTGGCCTCATCGTAGCCGTAAATTCATTTTTGTTCGATTATGAGCACTATTCAAGTCATCCGTATTAATCAAAATCGATACTCAAATTTGCAAAAGAACAGCCATATTCAACATAAACAAGGGGTGGCAAATTTTTTTGGAAGGGTCAAAAATCATTTACAATTGAAAACACGGAACCACAAGCTCAAGCCTTCCACAAAAAGCAGTGTACAAATACAACTATGGCTCAAACCCAATATATAAACAAAACAAGAGAGTCACAAAATCACAAAAGGTTGGCCTCACCCCACCACAAATAAAACATTTGTCCTCAAATGCAAGAAAATATCTAAAAGTCAAATGAAACAAGACAGAGAGGGAGGTAAAGGGGGGATCATGTCTACACAGTCACTCCATCTGTCTGGGTATCAGTTCCCAATGCATCCATCTGATCTTGGGCATCAGTGCCCGGGGTCACCTCGGAAGGAACAACAGTACCAGACCCACCACGAGTGTATCCACCAAAAAGTTCTTTCCATTTGCATAGAATTTCGAGGCCCATAAAGGAATAGAGGGGCCTGGGGGAGTAGTCTCCCTGTGAGAAATGGTCTTCTTGCCCTTGCCTTTATCTCCAGGTGGAGGTTCTTGTCTTCCTTTCTTGGGAGGATTTGACCTCCCTTCATTTAATTTGAAATTACGTGCTATTATATTTTGGGGTGGCATGATTCTCCCAACAACTTTCGATCTATCTATGTCTACAAAGCATCGAGAAAAAGTTAGAAAATATTCAAACAAAGCACAAAAAATATGTTGCAGAAAAACTTGCCGATCCATTCGGCGAGTCGCCAAATCATTTTGGCTAGCTAGATCGAGCTCACCAAAGGGATTGGCTATAAGTTCTCAGAAAAATTTGGTAGATCGGCGATGGGAAGGCCTTTCGGCGAATCACAGACAACATTCGGCGAGCAAAGATTAGCCCGCCGAAAGTTACAGTGCAAAAAGGGTTCATAGGTGCAGACAAAGGGAGATCAAGAAGACTTTCGACGAGTCGCTAAGTGTCTTCCGCAACCTCAGGCTCTCGCTGAAAGTTACAGAACCCAACATCAATTAAAGAATGAAATTAAAGGCGAGATGGGGAACTTCAGTGAAAAACGACCCAACGTGCCTACTTTCAGCCCAATTTCTCTAACTCAATCCCGTAACCCCCGAAAACAAAATCAAAGCACGCACAACTCAAATTAAATCTAGACCCATATTACCCATTACCTCGGGATACTTAGACTTCTCCCGATTTTGCCAAATTTGGCTAATTTATGACTTTTACCCTTAAGAATGATGTCAACTGTTCTATCATTGGGCAAATTGCATCGTTTGGCACAAATACGGCCTACTCAGACTTCACCCAACTAATCCCAACGACATGCAAGCATAACCCCACGAAATTTAGTTCATTTCAATGCACAAGAATACGGGATTTCAACAATCAAAATAGTATGGGCAAGATTGTCAAATTAAAATACGCATTCAAACATTCTAATCCTATCAGAGAGGACCAGCACACGACAACATGTCAAGATCATTTGCATATGAGTACAAGATTATGAAATTAAACTTGGGGTTCAGAAAACCAACCTTTTATGCCGATTAAGAAGATTGAAATGTTAGGCGGCAAAGTAATCCCAAATCCAAGCACAAATCACTACTAAAATACTCTTAAGGCAAGAAATATATAAACTAGAGTGCGGGTGTTAGTTTGGGAAGGTTAGAGAGTGAGGGAAAGTGAACGAATTTTAAACTTTTGTACCTTAGGGTTTAAAACCTTCCAGTTCTTGCCCAGTCGGCGACGTTAGTCATGCTCGCCGATCCACTCGGCGACACGCCGAGTGGTCACTTGCCTCGTTGAGTTTTAAAGGACCTCCAGTTAAGGTGAGGGTCCAAATGATGGTATAGGTCGCGATCACCGACTTGATCGGCGACTCACTAATAGTTTCCTAGGCTCGGTGAGTTTTACAGACTCCAATGTAAAATTGTCTTAAGTCCAACGGCGGTCTGAGTCGGGATCGCTGACCTCTTCGACGATCCACCGACTGGACCATTTGCTCGCCAACCTCTACTTTTCAATCACTTTCCACACTTCAACATGTACAATCAACACACTATGATTTACCAAAACAAAATTAAAGCAATAAAGAGTGTTGGGTTGCCTCCCAAGCAGCGCCTTAGTTAACGTCGTGGCACGATGCAAGTCCACATTCAAAGAACATTCTTGGGGTTGACCATAGTGTCACTAGTCACTCATCCTTGCTGTCTCGAGTTTAGATGAGATGAGATATGACCCATTTGGGTCTCCAACTACTTGATCGATACGGAATGAAAGGTGACTGTCTGGCTAAGGGTCGACACGTCTTCTTTCATCTCTTTCAAGATCTTGTCTGACCCATCAACTCTGTTTAGGATATGACAAAGCATATCCTCCGACCGACCACCTTCCGAATCCTTTGGCTTTTGGCGCTCATGGAGAGGCACATACCTATCCTTCTCCCCATCCTTCTAATTTGGATTACGGTCTCTCCATTCACGATCTCGATCTTTCCAACCTTCATCCCTATTCCAACCTTGGTTACCACCCTGCCTCGAGTAGTTTGAATGATAAACACCCCTTGGTTGGCTAGGAAATTCACCTCTTCATTATACAAGGCCTCAAACTTGGACTCATTTAGATTAGCACACCCGACACCCATGGCACTGACACTTCGAGCACCAGCTTCCATGACATTTTTAGATAAAATGTCAAGTTGTGTCATGATCTTGGCCATGTTCTGGTCCCTCTCTTGGTCTTTCTCAATCGGCTCTTTGGTTAGTTTAAACGTGAGAGGGGAGACCTGGTCTTCACGGGTATACTACACCTTATTTATGGTAGTCATGCCATCCAAGAGTTGAGCAGCTATCACATAAGGTTGCTGCATAAAACCTCCCGGAGAAAGTTGGTCAGCAACACCCTTATTTAATGAGTCAAGACTCTGGTAAAAATACTGCAGTAACACGTTATCAGGCAAGCCATGGGTTGGGCATTGAAGAACAAACTTTTTGAATTACAGCCAAGTTTCATAAATTGGCTCGCCTTCTAGATGCTTGAAGATCTTAATGTTGTCCCGAAGAGTCATCAGCATCGAAGGAGGGAAAAATCGCACATTAAATGCGGTAACCAACTCCTCCCACGAAGTGATTGATTCATGTGGCAATTCATCCAACCATTTGCATGCTTCTTCCATCAAAGAGAACAGGAACAACCTCAACCGGACCGATTCTTGGGAGATATTATTGAAGGAGAATGGTCCGCATACATCCACGAAGTTTCTAATGTGCTCATGGGGATCCTCATGAGCCAAACCACTGAAAAGCCCTTTTAGTTGCAACATAGTACTCGTGATGTGGAACACCGCATTCCCTTGGGCCGGAGGCAAGCGAATTACACCAATACCTCCCATGAGATGGGGGTCATTAGCATGAGGCTTATTGACATCGTTAAGGTTTTCGATGTCATCACTTCATCCAATACTAAGCATCATCGATCGTTCAATAGTAATATAACCCAACTAGTGAGTTGGGGTCGAGTCCCAAAGGAGTGGTTTGTACTCCAGAATCAATAGAAAAACATATATATGCTCAAGTCAATCTTAGCTAAAAACATTTACGAAGAAAAATTCAAATTTGGGGTGACACAAGTGTCAAATATAAATGGGGTTTGCTTGTACTATCAACTAAAATAGTAAATTACACGAAAATACGAATATGGAGACGGGATTCTTGGGATGAGATAGGATTATGGACTAAGGTAAATAACTGGGTAATTGCAGATAATAGTAAACAGCTGTAAATCGGTGATTAAGCTAAACTTTAGTGGGAGTAAACTTTCTCTCGAACAATTTACCCCGAATCAAATTGGTTTATCTAGAACACCAATAAGCAGCAATGAAACATAACCTTCACTTTAGTCCATTCACTCTCTCGAGCTGAATGTGTGGAAAAAGGTTCAGAGTTCACTCTCTTGAGCTGAACCTATGACAACCCAATACCCACAGACCATCGATTCAGTAATCTTAGTTTTAAAACCTCTCTCTCGAGCAAGCCAGAAACACGAAGCTAAGATTTTATTTGCAACTAGAACCCATTAAATTCAACCACAATTACTGAACGAAATAACTTTTAAACAGCAAATATACTATCAATTAACAATACCCAGCAGTTAAATCAACCCATAGTCACAAAATTACACCCCAAGAATTAGGGTTTTAGCTAGATATATTAAAAAGGTAAAAAATGTTACCTAGTTGTGTTTCTATCAACTGGGTACAATTGATATTGTCTTTACAAAGGTCTAATATAAAGATTTTTCAACACCCACTTCGAATTCCTTAGAAATAGAAATCTTCAAATCTTTAAAGCTAAGAAATATTGTCTCTCTATTCAGTTCTAAGTTGTTAACTTCAAAAATTGAAAACTAATATGTTTCAATACAAGATTAGTTACTAAGCTAAAAATTTAGACAAGTATTTATAGTTGTCAAAAAGTGTGCTGCGAAGGTCCAATTGGCGCAGTAAGTCGGGATCACCGATTCACTCGGCGATCCGCACTTTGGTCAATTTCATCGCCTTTTTTGCTTTGGCCTTCAGCATCTTAAAGTTCTGTAACTTTCGACAATATGGCACTGCATCGCGGAACCGTTCGGCGACTCACCGACTGCTCCTTTCTATAGCCGACTTGATTTTCTCCTTCAAGGCTTGGCACACTGGAACATTAGGCGAGGCTAAGGCCGTTCGGCGACTCGCCCAATGGGTTAAGCGATCATCAGGCCTTTTTTTCTTATTTGTTTCAGCTACCTTGTTCCTTTTTGCTCAATAGTGTCCATGCTTTGTTCCTCAATCCAAATGCCTGAAATTCAAGGATTTACATAAGTTATTGGTACAAAATATGCATTTGAGGACACTAAATCTATTCAAATAAAGCCCTAAATGAGTCCAATTTGTGCACTCATCAACACCCTCAACTTAAACTTTTGCTTGTCCTCAAGTAAAACTCAAGTTCAGCAGTTCAAAATGGATGTCTCAAACAGTGCTACACAAGATTCAATCATGAATGCACACAAAAAGACTCAACTTACTCATACACATGCACATATCAATTGTGCACTCAAAGAGTCAAGTTGTGACTCACCAATATCAAAGAATGTCAAGCTCACAATACTTGCTTCAAATGCAAGTTCAAGCTCAACAAAGGTACTCAAATGCCCTCACACAAAGAATAAGTCCATATTCGCACACAATGGTTCAACAATTTAAAGTTCTGAAATCAAATGCAACGTTCACACTCACAAAGATGAACACAATGTATGATTTCACCAATAGGTTTGCCCGTATTTTCCAACCAACATTTGTTTCAGCTCACTCAAGATCAAAAAGGTCTTTTCAAGGCTTGCAATGGGGCAGAGTGCAAATGTATGGTCATTTAGGCTCAATGGCTATAGTCCTCATGAGATGTAGTGTGAACAACACTTCCTTTCCTTTTCTTCATCATTTTTTTATTCATGCTCACAAGTCATCCCATTATTCACTTTCCATGGATTGTTGGAAACCCCATTTCTTTTTTGCATTTTCCCAACTTTATTCCGCAAGTTTTTCTTTCTTTTTCTTTTTCATTCATTTTTTTTTGTATGGATGGGTTCCATTTTTCTCAAAACATGGGTAAAAGGAGACTTTCTTGCACTTCTTGATTTACCTATTCTTTTCGCCACACCCCCAACTTAGGCTTTCGACCTAAGTTGGCTATTCAAACTAACCACAACTTCATGAGAATTATGGGTAATGGATAAAGAAATGTCATAGTTTCATCAAGTTTCTTCCAAGAAAAGGTTAAGGTTCAATGGGTACTCAAACGGGGTTCACACGTTCACAAGCTAGGCCACAAAAGAGGTATAATGTCAATTGTTTCACACTCTTTAAAGTTGCCTAAGATCATATCAAGAGATTTCATCACTTAGTCAACCGGACCAACGAGGCAAATTCTAGGTGTCATCACACATGGTTCACAATAAGCTCATCACACAAGGATTGACACTAATGAAAAACAAGACTCCACACTTTCTCTAGTGTGTAATATTCATCACAAGAGACTCAATTCGATACTTGGCTAGTCACAACGAGATGCAAAGAGTTCACATATTGTCTATGCAACTTCATTTGGCTTCATCGTAGCCGCACATTCATTTTTGTTCGATTATGAGCACTATTCAAGTCATCGATATTGATCAAAATTGATAATCAAATTTGCAAAAGAATAGTCATATTCAACAGAAACAAGATTTTTCGGAAGGGTCAAAAATCATTTACATTTAAAACAAGGAGCCACAAGCTCAACCATCGACAAAAGCTTTGTAAAAACACAATTATGGCTCAAAACCCAATATATAAACAAAACATCAATATTCATAACAAGTCACACAAAAGGTGGGCCTCACCCCACCACAAATAAAGTCATTTGTCCTCAAATGCAAACAAAAAAATATCCGAAGTTAAAAATAAAGAAAGTCATAGAGGGAGGTAAAGATGGGTCTTGTCTAATCAGTCTTTCCATCTGTCTGGCCATCAGAGCCTGGTGCATCCATCTGAACCTGAGCATCACTGGCCGGGGTCACCCCGAAAGGAAAAACAGTACTAGACCCACCAGGAGCTACCACGGGTGTATCCGCCAAAAAGTTTTGCACAGCTGCATAGAATCCCCGGGCCCATGAAGAAATAGAGGCGCCTCGGGGAGTAGTCTCCCTGTCAGAAATGGGCCTCTTGCCCTTGCCTTTATCTCCAGGTGGAGGTTCTTGTCTTCCCTTCTTGGGAGGATTTGACCTCCCTTCATTTATTTTGAAATTTTGTGCTCTTATATTTCGAGGTGGCATGATTCTCCTAGCAACTTTTGTTGTAGCCGTGTCTGCAAAACATCAAGAGAAAGTTAGAAAATATTCAAACAAAAGCACAGAAAATCAGTTGCAGACAGACTCGCCGATCCATTCGGTGAGTCGCCAAATCATTTTAGCGAGTTAGATCGGGCTTGCCGAAGGGATTGGCTCAAAATTTCTCAGAACAATTTGGCGTATCAGCTACGGGAAGGCCTTTCAGCAAATCGCTGATAGCATTCGGCGAGCAAGGATTAGCCTGCCGAAAGTTACAATGCAAAAAGGGTTCAGGGGTGCAGATAAAGGGCAATCAAGAAGACTTTCAACGAGTCGCCGAGTGTCTTCGGCGACCTCAGGCTCTCACTGAAAGTTACATAACCCAACATCAATTAAAGCATGAAATTAAAGGTGAAATGGGGACCTTCGGTGAACCGCGGAGTGGTTGGGCGAGCTCGACCTAGCTCGCCAAACGACCCAACGTGCTTACTTTCAACCCAACTTCTCAAATTCAACCCCGCAACCCTCGAAAACAAAATCAAAGCACGACAACTCAAATTAAAACTAGACTCATAGCACCCATTACCCCGAGATGCTCAAACTTCTCCCGGTTTTGCCAAATTTTGCCAATTGACGACTTTTTCCCTTAAGAATGACATCATCCATTCTATCATTAGGAAAATTACGTCGTTTTGGCACAAATACGGGCTACTCAGACTTCACCTAACTAATCCCAATGACATGCAAGCACAACCCAACTAATCCCAACGACATGCAAGCACAATTTCTCAATAAGCTTTTGCTATCATGCTTCATTTTTTCTCATGATTCTACACATACAATCCTAACACATACCGGTTCAATAGAAATTAAGCAGTCTCTTGGGGGAAAAGAACACAGGCAAGAAAACCCCAAGAGAGGATTATGAGTTGGGTTACTCAGGCTTCACCCTATCACTCACGATCCATTTACCCCACCCTAGCAAAAATAGGTGCAATTGTCCCCAATGCACACAAAAACACTAAAAAGTAATGGATTAGGTGAAGCAAACCTGTGGCGCATAGCGCCGACGAACTATCAACAAGCTGGTGGGTTTGGTTTCTCGAAACCCGCTGGAACAACACTTGGTCACCCTCAGTAGTGCCCACATCATCTAGCCTAGCACCCTTAGTAGTGCTCTCAATCACTCCAACCGCACCATCAGTGGTGCTCACATCATCCCTCTCAATAGTCGAAAACTCTACAACGGGGACAAAACTAGACGCCCCAGCAACACTCTCACGCACCCTCTGCTAACACAACTCCTCATCCACTATAGAAGCTTTTCTAGCCTGGTCAGTCTAGTGGCGCTCCCGCTTTGCTCTAGCATCATCAGTATTGTCTGAAGTGCGACTGGAGCGAGGCCTCTTTCCACGAGCATGGGTGGGCTCGGGCAGTGCATCTGTATCCTCTCTGAATAGAGCATTGAGTACGGTATAATCAACCAATGCAGTGGGTGTAGACTCTGGCTCATCTGTGGGCGTAGCAAGGATGGAATCAATGTCGGCTCAGAAACTGTCCAATTTAATTCGGATGGAGGAAAAATCTGTGATGGGGACTAGCCGTGTGATTACTCTCAACTCGAAGGCATCCAGGCGCTTATGAACGGCCTAAACCTTCTAATCCACCATGGTTGCCATCCTCTTCTCCATCTTAGCCTTGAACTCTGCAATGGACTTCTGCATCCATGGCTTCACATGGTGAAGCAGTGTGGCCATTTGCGCCTCCAATTTTTGAACTCGAGCTAACAGCACAACAGAGGCTCCAGAAGGCGGAGAGGCTCTAGATGAGCTGGGGGCCTGACTAACGGCATGAGAAGAGGAGGCCGAGGCATTATCAATATGGGCTGGAGGGGCAGGCTTATCGCCCTGCATCTTCTCCACAACATCTCCTAAATCAGTACCCAATGGCACATCGATCCATGTCCCCCTGTGAGGTGCTGCCATATTTGCCTCGTCCCGAATCAGGCCAATATCTAGGGTCCCCGTTGCCTGTATCAATTTGTCACAATGCTAGATCGACACTCCAGAGTCCCTGCATAGCTGAAAAATGAGGCACAGAAAAGGGTAAGTAGTGGAAGTCTTGAATGTCGTCTCATGAATATCTGCCAGCAGCATGCGGGCGAAGTCGATCTCGAACTTAGCTACTAATGCTGCCACCACTACTGCTTTGTCTCATGTAAGTGCATTGTCGGCCTTTGTAGGCGACACTCTGTACCACCAGCAACCAAAAAAACTTGGCCACCAAATTTAAGGTGGCCTTCTGAATACCCAAACGTGGTGAGCTAACCGACTCCACACGCTCTCCATCTGCAGCTATGTGCCTGGACAACCACGGTAAGACAGCCTCTCTCTGTTCGGCAATACGCGTGAAGGTTCCACTCCTCAAAATATCCCATCTATAGTCAAATTTGGCTGTGTTGAGTGCCCAAGCGTGATCAGGGCCAGGGCAGTAAAGGAATCGGCTGATGGTGGTATGTGATATGTCCACTGGAAAACCTCGGACTATAGTAGAAGTGAGAGGTTCCTGGGCTGTGGGCTTGGACCTCTTGTCGATTGAACTTCGGAGAGTGGCAACATAAGAGGTATAGAACTCCCGCACAATCTCCTCGCTATAAGTCCCGGGGTCTTGAGCCATCAAATAACACTTGTGAAGCTGATAAAGCCGGTGGATGTCAGGAATAGTGTGTAAGCTCCCCATGAGGACTCTGCGATCTTCAGTAATAAGCCGGGCCATCTTCTCTTTCTCATTTCGGCATCCCAGTAGATTTGCCATTGCCCTTCAACACACTATTTGTTTAGCTCCCCAGCCACTGCATCAGGGTTATAGTTTCGTGGCACCGGGACCTCTCCAGAACTAGTGGCCTCTTCAGACAAGGCAGTTTGGCCATGTGAATCTGAGCCTATGGCAGATCTAGAACCGGAGTCAGAAGCATGGGTGGGCTCAAAGCCGGAAACAGGGGCAGACTCTTAGCCGGAGGTAGAACCAGCCTCAGAATCGAAAGCAAAACCAGCCGGTGACCCAATCAGTGTGTTCTCCTCATCAAATTGGGAGATAGTGACTACGTCGGTGACCACCTGCCGGGATGTATTCCAGGTAGCCCGAGGTGTAGTAGGAGATGTCCTTGTGGTCGGTGGAACATATGTTGAATCCATTTCCGCGTCCGTGTCTTCATCAATCAGCCTAAAAGTAGGCGCCACATATTTTGATTTACCCCTTTTGGAGTAGGTCACTTACTTCTTAGGTGCCATAGTACCTGTGGATGTTGAATTAGTACCAAAATAGACCCATAACACACTCTAAAATATTTTAGAACTAAGAACGAACAAAAACAAAAAACAAAAAAAAAATCAGACAATGGCTTCAGTGGCCACCTATGGTGGGCATCTATGGTCCGTAGGCTGACCTACGGTCCGTGGATCCCCTCTGTAGATCAGAGGTCCCAAAAAGTTGGGCTTTAATGGAACCACGGATGTGCAGAATGGTCTGTAGATCGATCTACGGACCGTAGTCCACCTCTGTGGTTTCATACTTCGTGGAATTTGCCATGTGCCCCCATCCACAGACCTGATCTACGGTCCATAGATGGGGTCTTGTGGTTTGAGTGTGTGCCAGGTAACATACATGC
The DNA here is from genome assembly GCA_036250505.1 of Solanum acaule. Lineage (NCBI taxonomy): Eukaryota > Viridiplantae > Streptophyta > Magnoliopsida > Solanales > Solanaceae > Solanum > Solanum acaule. The sequence continues at coordinate 20,908 of JAJOOR010016498.1, forward strand.
TTTAATTTGAAGCCCAATTTTACCAAATTCAACAATATCACCTAGTCTAATCATGCATTTCAACATAAGTTATGCTACTTCATCATTCTAAGGGTTCCGATACTAAATACACATGAATTGCATACAAAAGTAGGAACCCTAAGTCGAAACTTTGCATTTAGACTTTTATTACACTGATTTTCTACATTATAAAGACACACAATCACTATTTATCGTCCCAAGGGTGTTTGTAGTTTTATTTTAGCAAGCATTTACATACAATCAACTACCCAAGGTCAAGACCCAATTTCGGACTTTCTATAGTCACCTACTGAATCGAAATTCAAAGTGCAGGAAAAGTCAGTTGCCTTACAAGCAACGGGAATGGGGTATTTTTGTGATGACTTTACGCTTTCAACCCCACCAACTCGCCTTTTTGCACCGAACCTGGACACCGAAAATTTGAAAAATGGGGGATGAGAGGATTTGGGGGAAAAAGAGTGATTTGGGAATATGGGGGATGAATATGGGGTGATTAATGGTGGTATTATGGTATTATGGAGTGATTTTAGTGATTTAAAGTGTTGAGAAACGATAAGGAGGGAAATGAAGGTTGTGGGAATGATTTGAAAGAAAAAGATTTTATTTAAAAGAAGTCTGGGTCGGGTCGGGCAGACTAGGGTTTTGGACAAATGAGACCCTGTCTATGATCCGTGGGTCGATCTACGGTTCGTAGATGGGTACTGTAGATCACATTCATACTTAGACGGTTTAGAGAACTTACCTGGGATCTACGAACGCCATTCACAATCCGTGGAATGAACCACAGACTGTCGATGGGGTCCGTAGACCTCTGCACCAGACCTTTTTCTGCAGATTTTTCTCTGCACTCCTGCACATGTAGCAATTATTAGGCCTTTCTTTTTACATTTTCTAGACACTTTTTAGACACAGACCCTATGATATATCTAACCAACACTAAAACAAAAATAAAACACCTATCTAAATGAGTATAGAGAAGCAACTAAACAAAGAAAACTACTAAATGGAAAACAAGAACCTATTGTTGGCTAGATTTTACATCTTGGGTTGCCTCCCAAGCAGCGCTTCATTTAACGTCACGGCACGATGCAGGCCTCTTGATTACTCAGACTTTATCAAGATAGTAGGCCTCAACAACTTCTTGCACATTTTCCCCGTTTCCCAGATAGATCTTAATCCTTTGCCCGTTTACCATGAACCTTGTTCCTTCACTATTCTCAAGCTCAACCGCTCCATAGGAGAGCACTTTTGTGAGCAAAAATGGCCCAGTCCATTTGGACTTGAGTTTGCCTGGAAACAAGCGCAACCTAGAGTTGAATAGAAGAACAAGATCACCCACAACAAATTCTCACTTTTCAATTCTTTGATCATGATACCTCTTCATCATCTCTTTGTACAAGGCTGAACTTTCGTAAGCTTTTAGGCGAAACTCATCAAGCATATTCAAGTCATTCATTCTCTGATTAGATGCAGCTCCCCAATCCAAATTTAGCTTCTTCATCACCCACAGAGCCTTATGCTCTAGCTCTACCGGTAAATGGCAAGACTTCCCATATACAAGTTGGTAAGGAGACATTCCGATGGGAGTCTTGTATGCAGTGCGATAGGCCCATAGAGCATCATTAAGCTTCCTTGACCAATCCGTTCTATTAGCATTCACAGTCTCCGCTAAAATCTGTATGATCTCTCTGTTGGACACTTCAACTTGCCCACTAGTCTACGGATGATAAGGAGTGGCTACATTGTGGCAGACATCATATTTCTCAAGTAGCGCCTAGAACAACTTATTACAAAAGTGGGAACATCCATCACTGATAATCACCCTAGGTGTACCAAATCTAGAGAAGATACACTTTTTCAATAATGTAGGGACACTTTTACCTTCATTGTTAGGGAGCACAATTGATCTACCCACTTCGACACGTAATCAACCGCAACAAGAATATACTTCATCCCATGTGAACTCATAAACGAACCCATAAAATCAATGCCCCATACATCAAACAACTCTATCACCAAGATAGGATTCATAGGAAGCTCTTGCCTCTTTGAAATCTCTCCTTCTTTTTGGCAACGGTCACAAGACTTGGCGAAATCATGAGCATCTTGGTGGATGGTTGGCCAGTAGTACCACACTGCAAAATCTTATGCGCAGTCCGAATACCAGTATGATGCCCACCAACAGGCGATGAATGACATGCCTCAAGTACACTCAACATCTCAACCTCGGGCACACAGCGATGAATAATCCCATCAGCACAACTCTGATACCAGTAAGGCTCATCCCAAAAGAATTTCTTCACATCATGCATAAACTTTTTCCTTTGGTGAAAAGACAAATCCGGGGGCACCAAATCGCTTGCTAAATAATTAGCAAAGTCTGTGAACTAAGGAATCAGATCATGAGAAGCAGCCAATACCTGTTCATCTGGAAAAGCATAATTAATTTCAGCCCTATCACCAAGCTTTAGCATAGCCTCTTCCTCTAATCTGGACAAGTGATCGGCAACTTGATTTTTAGGCCCCTTTCTATCTTTCACGACAAAATCAAATTCTTGCAGCAACAATACCCATCTAATCAACCTCGGTTTTGCATCCTTCTTCGTCGTCAAATACCTCAATGCAGAATGGTCAGTATGCACTATAACCTTAGTACCAAGCAAGTAGGATCGAATTTTCTCGAATGCGAATACCACCACAAGAAGTTCTTGTTCAATCATAATATAATTCTTCTAGGCCACATTTAAAGCTTTGCTAACATAATAAATAGGATGGAGGATTTTCTCTCGCCTCTGTCCTAATACCACACCAAGCGCCACTCCACTCGCATCTCACATTACCTCAAACGGTTGTCCCCAATCCGGTGAAATAATGATAGGTGCAGTAACCAACTTCTCCTTCAACTCTCCAAATGCTCTTAGAAAAACATCATCAAAATCAAACTTATACTCCTTTTCGAGAAGTTTGCACAATGGATGTGCAATTTTAGAGAAGTCCTTGATGAACCTCCTATAGAAACCTGCATGCCCAAGAAAACTTCTAACACCTTTTACAGAGATAAGTGGTGGAAGCTTTTCTATTACCTCTACTTTTTCTCTATCAACCTCAATGCCCTTCTCAGAAATCCGATGACCCAGAACTATCCCTTATTTCACCATAAAGTGGCACTTCTCCCAATTTTGCACCAGATTGCAGTCTTCACACCTTTTAAGCACCTCAGCCAAATGATCCAGGCATTGATCAAAAGAGTCACCTACCATAGAGAAATCATCCATAAATACCTCAATAGTGTCCTCCACCATATCAGAGAACATCGACATCATACAATGTTGGAAGGTCGCTGGATCATTGCACAACCCAAATGGCATCCGTTTGAAAGTGAAAGTCCCATAAAGGCAAGTGAAGGTGGTCTTCTCTTTGTCTTCCGGGGCTATAGAAATTTGATTGTAGACCGAATAACCATCAATAAAACAATACCAACCCTTACCTGCAAGTCTATCCAACATCCGATCCATGAATGACATAGGGAAATGGTCCTTTTCTGTCCAAGCATTTAGCTTCCGATAGTCCATGCAGACTCTCCATCCAGTCACGGGCCGCATCGAAACAAGCTTGTTTCTCTCATTAGGAACCAGATTAATCCCACCTTTCTAGGGCACACATTAAACAGGACACACCCAACTACTATCTGCAATGGAATTGATAACTCTGGCATCCAACCACTTGATGATCTCCTTTTTAACTACCTCTTGTATAAGTGGATTTAATCTTCTCTGGTGCTCAATACTAGGCTTGTGATCTGGCATGGGTTGGATTTTATGAGAACAGATACAAAGAGGGATCCCAATAATGTCCGCAATAGTCCACCCAATAGCTCGCTTGAACCTCTTTAACACAGAAACCAAACACTATACATGTCGCCCATTCAAATCTGCCGCAATGATGACTGGTAAAGTATCATCTTTTCCCAAGAATATGTACCTCAAATGTGATGGTAGAGCCTTAAGCTCCAATTTCGGCGCCTCCTCAACAGATGGTCTTGTAGGTGGGGACTCACGATTTTTCATGTCTAACTCCAGCTTTTTTGGTTTTGAATGATATTCACACCTATCAAGTGCGGCGACCAACTCATCATACTCTTTAATACCATCACTCTCAAAGTTCATCATGACTGCTGCTAGTGCTTCAACACCTAGTCTCTTTTCAATCTGCACTTCAGACCCACTCTCAACTTTATATGTTATCGTAGATACCGATTGGAGCTCACTACTCTGCTTCATAGACCTACATACATTGAAAGTTGCCTCTTCATTGTTCAGTCTGAACTTCATCTGCCCTTTTTCCATATCAACAAAGGTGTGCCCAGTGGCAAGGAATGGTCTCCCAAGAATGATGGGAACCTCAAAATCAACCTCACAGTCAAGAATCACAAAATCCGTCGGAAAGATGAACGACTCCACTTTCACTAGTACATCATGGAGCACACCAATGTGCCTCTTCACAGTTCTATCGGCCATGAGCAACCGCATCGTAGTCGGTTTTGGATCTCTTAGACCCAACTTCCTATAAATAGACAGTGGCATCAGATTAATGCTAGCACCAAGATCACACAACGCCTTAGCAAAATGCAACAACCCGATGGTACATGGAATAGTGAAGGCACCAGGATCCTCTTTTTTCTGCACAAGGGATCTTGTAACAATAGCACTACAATGTTGCAATCTATTATCATCTTCGAAGCTCACTGCCCTCTTTTTTGTCACCATATCTTTCATAAATTTTGCATACCCAGGCATTTTCTCCAAAGCTTCTATCAACGAAACATTGATAGAGAGCTGTTTCAACATGCTAATAAACCTGTGGTATTTGCCTTATTCAGTCTTCTTCACTAACCTTTGTGGGAAGAGAGGTGGAGGTCTAGGTATGGGGACAACTTTATGAGTTAACTCCACTTCTTTCTCTGTCTCATTCTCAGACTCTCCACTTACCTCTACCACATCATCATCTTTACTAGTCTCAATTTCCACCACAGGCGGCATAGGTGGATCAATGGTTTGCTTCCCCCATCGAGTAGTGACTGCCATACAGTGCCCATCATTCTTTGGATTCTGGATGGTGTTGCTAGGAATAGTGCCAGGTTGACGTGGATTTACTGTAGTTGACAACTTAGTCATTGTTGTTCAAGATGCTTGATTGACACTGCATGGGCATCAACTTTTTGACCAATACCAGACAAGTCATTTCTCATCTCTTTCACATTCTCATCAGTTGCATCAAACCTCCTCATCATCTTCTGCATCATATCCTCAATACGTGACATATTACTTCCAGCTTCCCTAGGACCAGATTCTCTATTTTGAGGGGGAACATAAGGTCCAACCCAATCATTTTTGTTGCCATAGTTGTTTCGATTGTAGTTGTTGTCGCAATTTAAGTTCCCATCTCGGACATATTGACCCTCTCGGTAGTAGTTGCCATAGTTCCTGTCATGACCCAAGGGTACCCCTAGACGTAACACGGCGTACTCAACCCCGAAGGGGTCTAATACAAGCCCTTAGCGTCATCATAACATATGATCATAGAAAAGTAGGGAAAATTCGAAACTTTCTTTAAAACATTCAATCTAAAACATATCACAAAAGCGAAAGTCTTTACTAAATCTATGTCAATAAAAGTCTTGGGACGCAGCCTATAATAAGTTTAAAACATAGGAAATGACATAAAAGAAACATAGTGGGTTTGTCCTCGAAGCTATGAGGACTCACTAATTCATCATGTATTCAAATGCCTTAGAAACCTAGCCTCCAAAGCAATTCAATCTCCAACACCCTACATTTGATTAGAATGTAGGCAATATGCGTTAGTACATAATGTACCAAGTACGAAAGCTAACATACCAACATAAAATATCTCAAGATGGTTAGTCAACATAATACATGATCATAAGAGATAATAACATATTCATAACATAAACTCCAACATAAGTGTCATATCATCACAAGTCGACATAAGACGAACATAACTTCATACTTCAACCATTAGTCTTTTGTATTCAAGAGAACTACTCCACAAGCCACCTCCAAGCATATTTGTGCAAGGCAAAGATAGCATCCCATAATACTATCAAAGCTAAGTACCTCTCTTTGGTCATTCTTGGTCATAGTCCACCTTCATAGTCAAGACCTAGGTTTTCATCTCATAAGAGCACTATATTCCTAAGTAACCTCAAGGCACACTTGTGCAATGCATGTGGGGCATCCCATAATACCACACACACTAAGAAAATCTTGAAGTCAACCTATTCATATTTACCATTTTTAGGTGTCACTATAGACCTACATCATATTGACAAGGAACTATCAACTTAAGTCAATCATATCATGGAAGGCAAATATAGCAACAATCCAAGCTAGGCATACATTACATAAGAGGACACTTCATAAGTAGCTTCAAGTCATACATGTGCCATGTATGAGTGACATCCCATACTACCACTCACACTAAGTACTCCTTTAGGCTAACTTACTCAATGCTTACTATTCATCATTCTAAACTATCAAAGAATAGCATACTACCATGCTAGACCTATCTACCATGGAAAACACCTTACCATGCAATCCAAGATATCCTAGGAAGGATACAAGTATACCAACCGAGCTACCATGCAATCATTCAATAGGATGCAAGCTATCCTTAGGGTAGTATGAATCCTCAGCCTTATGCTATCCTTAGGAGAGTGTGGTGTGTCAATCCTAAGTTACCATGAAATGGTCTTGGCCTAACCAAGTTAATTTATCATGAAGGCATTCTAACAATGCTAGTTCAAGTTACGCATATGAGAGTATAGATCCTCAATCCTAGGCTACCATGCCTATATTAATGCAAGCTACCATGAAAAGAATTCTACCAATACTAATTCAAGCTAACCTTAGGAGAGCTTAATTCCTCAATCCTAAGCTACCATGAGATCTACCATCCCAAGCTACCATGAGATCCACCATCCCAAGCTACATAATTCAACTATACATGAAGGAATCATAAGGCTCAACTTCAAGCTATTCTAACGAGCATGATTCATTTTAGGTAATTATCCTTTCAATCTATAATCATTCTATGTGAGAATACCTTTCACATTATACATACATGCAAGCTATCTCCTCATATTAGAATTACTCTATAAGCTCTAGTGATCAACATAATGACTTCAAGCCCTACATTCAAGCTTTACTCCACCATCAACATACTAGTCTAGATCACAATACACATCATTCATAAGCCTTAATCATAGACAATTCTAAGCATAATTCATCATAGATTCCCAGTTCTAATCATTCAATTCATATTCTATCATACATCCATAAGCCTAATTCAATTCATGATGTCATATTCCCATTCTTGGATAAGTTCTATACCTAGTGATAACTCTAGAAAATCTATCAAGAACCATCAATTTCTCATCAAAAGGTCTAAACCCACATACTTAGAAAATTAGGGTTAGACAAGGAATTAACATAAATTCTTCATAATATCATGAATCAATACTAAATTAATCATATACGAGTAGTATCCAACACTTTGGAATCATACCCGCCTAAAACCCATACATTGGAAGTAACCCTAGCTTAGGTTGGGGTTCTTCTTCACAAATCTTGGGTGCTTCTAGGGGACTTTATGGGTGGAAGAACCCATAGATGAAAAGCTAAACATACCTTAATCAAAGCCCTAGCAGAAGCCTTTAGCAATGGAGCCCTTGTTCTAGACGTTAGCTTCAACCCTAGCTTCTTCGTCAATAGAGGTTCTTCTTAGAGAGAGAAATATTCTATGGAGAGGATGAAGATGGGTTTTCTTTGATTCTAGGTTGAATGACTTAAATGAGGTAAACTTAGGTCTAATAAGCTTATATAGTTGCTAGGAAAGGAATAGAATAATGTAGGGTCAACTTTGGTAAAGACTAAGGACCCTAAACGTTTTTAACTTAAAAATCACTAGGCTTCACATCTTACCTCACCCTTTGCACCCCTATGGCTCGCCAAGGGCACTAGGCGACTCGCCAAGTGGACCCTTGGCTCGCCCAAATTTCCAGCAAGCTCAAAAATGGGGCAGTTTACTAAGTGACCTTGGGTTCCAGTGGGCGATTCGCCAAGTAGGTTGGTGAGCTAGGAATTAGCTCGCCCTTTGGTCCATTACCTAGGCCAATGGGGCAGTTCACTAGGCGATCACAAGAGCCCAAGGGTGATTCGCCCAACCCTTTGGGTGATCAAGTACTCCCATCGCCAAACAACCCCTCAAAGAACAAGGTTTCTTACACTCTAACTTTATAGCTTTGGCCCTTGCAACCCTATACCATTCCATAGATAGTTTTCTAAACTACGGGGTCTAACACGTACCTTGACATTCAACTACTAAGCCTCTCATTGAAAGCATGAAAAGTCTTATCTACGACTCTAATCACATACATCAAACCTTAGAACCCTAGCTTGAGGCTCTAGTTTGGTCTACTAGTTTTCGGGGTGTTACAGTTCCGACCTTGGTTTCCTTGACCTTGGCGCCAATTATTTGTATTGGAACCTTGGGCGTTTGGTCGGAAACCCCCATCTGATCATTCACCGCATAAGTATCCTCTTCATAGTAACACTCTTCAACCGGTGGTGGATTCCTAGTCAATTAATTCACAGCATTTACCTTCTCCACACCTCCGCTCACATGCTTCAAAACCAACCCTAGTTCAGTCCTCATCTGAGCCATCTCCTCACGAATCTCATCTGCAGACTTGTTGTTTGTAGTTTGAATGGCAGACGTGTTTCTCCCAGTATCCGACTTTCTAGTGCTCCAAGCTTTATTGTTTCAAGAGATCTTCTCCAGTTTCTCTGCAATCTGCTCAAAAGTGCACTCACCATATGAATCTCCAGCAATAGTATCAAGCACTGCTTTACTGTTGTCATCCTGACCTCGGTAGAAATATTCCTTCAGCGACTCATCATCAATACGGTGATTCGGAACACCTCGTATGAAAGCAGTGAACCTATCCCAAGAACTACTCACAGACTCTCTAGGTAGTGCTACAAAATTGTTGAGTTTATCTTTGTGGTTCAGCTTCTTGGACACTGGAAAGAATCTTGCTAGGAACGCATCTCTCAATTGGTTCCATGTGTAGATTGAATTATAAGGAAGCTCATTAAACCACACAGCAGCATCGCTGGTCAATGATAGAGGGAATACTCGCAATCCAATGACATCTACGTCCAGGTCCGGTCAACCCACACAACTTTTGCAAACACTCCTTAGCTTGGCTTTGTGAGTATGGGGATCGTCCGATGCCACACCCGCAAACAGCCCCTCGCTGTAAGCATCTGCATCAAACTGCTAGTCACCACAAATGTATGCCTCGGCGGTAGAGGAGGTAGGACAAGAGGTCCGTCGGAATCAACAGTATTAAAGTTGACCATATAGTTATCGTGCAATCTTGGCCCTGGTTGATCCTGTACCCTCACTACATCTCTCAATAGATTCTCAGCTTGAATCTAATTATTCTCATCACCAACCATCGGAGGCTGCAACCCAATACCATCCCTTACTTCTCCTCCGATAGGATTAGCTGGCACTCCTTGATTATTCATTCTCCGTAAAGTTCTGTTCAGTTCTGGATCGTAGGGAGTAAGTGGTTCTCCTTGACTCCGTGTACTTGGCATACATTACAGTAGGAACCTGAGAGAGACAAAAACAAAAGAAAAAAGTAAAATTAGGAAATATTTGACTAAAGTTCAATAATGTAGTTAAACTAAATCTAAAAACCTTATTCCCCGGCAGCGGCGCCAAAATTTGATACGCTCAAATTACACCTCCCTAAAGAAGTATAAGCGATCGTTATCAAGTAAAGAAGTCAACTTGGAGGTTGGGGTTGATCCCACGAGGAATATGGTTTAGAGTTAAACTTAACTTACAATTATATTCATTTAGTCAACGTATTTCCGAAACAAGTAAGTAAAGGGGGCGGGGGGGGGGGGGGGGGG